>JAMQCK010000134.1:0-54208 GCA_024196135.1 Pleurotus ostreatus/Saccharomyces cerevisiae fusant | reverse complement strand
TGGCTGGCGACAACACCATTGACATCTCCGTCGTTTCTGGCAGCTCAGGGGACTCCTTCCTCTCCCCCAACTTTGTTTACGACTCCATTGAGCTCATCTGAGTGCATATCACTGAACTCACTGTGTTTGACCTCTAAAAGGAAGGACATATACCCCCTTCCGATTTTGCACACTTGGCTTGTTGGGACTGCACTGGCTGCTAGTAATCCGTTTGTACTACTACACTCATTTGGAAAGGAAAGCAATGCAAAATTTGGGAAAGACACGCTCATGATAGACACTCTGATTCTAATACATCAGAATCTCATGTCAAAAAGCCTAAAGTTGCTTGGTGGCGCAAGCCTTGTTTGCATGTGCTTGTAGTTGTGGGCTCGGGTTGGCCGGCTTAACGGGCCGGACTGACGACCCTGACGCGATCGCGTCAAGCGCGTCGCCTCCGTGTCTTGTTCCCCCACGACGTGCTCTCCTTCGCCATGGACGAGAGCGGACTGGATGCCCTAGCCGACATACTCAACAAGATTGCGGAGAAGCCCTTCGATGTCGCGCTGCACATCGAGCACATTCGCCTCGCGGAGGCGGCTACGGACCCAACGAGCGCAGAAGTCGTCTCCGCGTGCGAGATGTACACGAACTTCTATGCAGCGGAGGATTCTGTGTGGGCGCGCTTAATCGCGAGCAAGGAGTCAGGTGTGGATCTGGAGACTGCTGCTGGAGTGGAAGAGCTGCTCGACTTGTACAACAAGGCGGAGAATGACTACCTATGTGCGTGCCTTTACGGTCAAGGAATAGCATTGTGCTGATATTTGAGCAGCGATTGACCTCCTGAAGAAACATCTTGACTTCCTGGTTGACCGCTACGACCACTACGCGGACGCGGAGAACATCAAACCGGAAGAACTGGGCGACGTCTTCAGCACAGAATGGACTCGCGCGCAACTGCAAAGTGTCGTGGCGAAGAGTTACGGACACATCTCCAAAGATCACCTCCTGTGGGATGCATACAGAGACTGGGAATTGCAACGGATAGAGGAGGCGCCCCCGGCTGCCAAGTACGTCCACCTTTGCTTCTTGCGCGCCATATACTCATGTGCATTCAGAGCGCCTTTGGTAGAGCAGATGAACCTGCTATTTCTCAGTCGGCTGCAGCAACCCCACTCCAGTCAGTATGTCCATCTCATCTTCAGCTCGGGCTACCTGACATGGAATCTGCGCATAGACTCCGACGAAACCTTCCAGGCGTACTCATCCTTCACTACCAATCACCAGCCCCCTCAGGCGTACGAGGAGATGCTCGTCGAGGCGTCCAAAATCCGCGGAAGAGCCGTCAAGGGCTATGACCGCAGGGAGCCCTTCGAGAGGGAATTGGTGCGCCTCAATCTTTCACATTTATATGCTCTATTGTCTCATTCTTTGATGTGATACCAGACGCAGACAGGCAACTCCCTCGCTGTCTTCGACCGCTATGCCGCCTATGAACGACGCGCTAAGTACCCGGACTTAGCCGTCCTAGTCGCGGTGCACGAACGCGCAATAGCAGAAGCAGCGAAGCGAAGAGCTGCAGGCGAGGCTGGAGCGGAAGAGGCGCTGAGGAGCTTTTGGGTCGCCTACCTCGATGCCTTGGTACGCGGCTATCGCTTTTCAATATGTCGTCCGATGCTCACCATGAATCCGCCCCCAGCGCATACAAGGGGCCCCCGAGAAAATCCAACACCGAACGTACAAGCGCGCAGCCCGCAGCATACCTGGCAGTGGCGAAATGTGGGCTCGATACATGCGCTTTCTCGAGCGGACGAAGGACGAAGTGTCAGACGAAGATGAGCCGAATAGGGAAACCGTGGCAGGTACGCTTGTTTCTACATGCAGCGTCAGTTGCGTGCAGGTGCTGACTTAAAGTGCCAGCCATCTACGACCGCGCCTTCGCCACTGGCCTCCTACAAACGGACGTGGAACAGATCGTCCCCGTCGTGCTCGCTCGAGCGGGATACGACAAGCGGTCTGCGGAGGGTAAGCTTGTTGTACTTCGTAACGAATTCAAGTGCGTAACTAGGCCCTTTCGCAGACGCAGACGCCATCGCCGGCCTGATCGCTGTCGTTGAGACTGGAATAGGGATGGTTCGCGCAGGTCAGTCTGGTCGCCATGATACATCTAGGCTTCTCGAAATTTTGCGTTGCTGATGCACAACTTGCAGCTTCGCGCGCTGGCGACCCAAGGTTGAGGCTAGAGAAGTTCCTCGCTGATGTGGTAAGCTGTCCGCGCAACATCATCAGGGATTTACCAAACCTGACGACGACGGCAGTATACCGAAGTAGCCTCGCTACCCGCCGGAGCGATCGAAGTCTGGCAAGCCGCTGCCAAGGCACACAAGATCAGCTACGCGGTCTGGCTCGCGTATACGGATTGCTTGATGTGAGTCTTCTCCCTCGCCGTATACACGTTGTCCCACCCCGTCTACGCATCGGCCTATTCCTTCTCTGACCACTCCCTCCGAACAATCTTTTAACCACTGCCCATTCACAGCAAACAAGGCCAAATCGACGCCGCCCGCCACGTTTTCAACGACGTGCACGGCAAGCACCTCGATTGGCCGGAGGCAATTTGGGATGCGTGGCTGAACTTCGAGCATATTCATGGTTCGGTGGATGAGATTGAGGATTGCTTGGATAAGGTCGAGCGCGCGAGGTATCAGGTTAATGCGCGGAGGGCGAAGGTGAGTTGGTTCGAGGCCTTTGCATGGCCGTTACGACGAGCTTGATACATGAGACTAATCACCCGATTCCCTTCCAGGAAGCCGAACGCGCAGCCTATCAATACGCCGCCGAGCAGCAGGCAAACCAAGCCCAAGTCGCCGACGCCCCTATCCCGCACACCGACGCGCCCATGGACGTCGACGCTCCTGCACCCACCGGCGAGCGCGGCACCAAGCGCGCAGCGGAGGACGACGCCGGCCCTAGCGACCAGTCGCAGAAGAGGGCCAAGGTCGAGCCAAAGGGCCCGCCGCTCAAGCGCGATCGCGAGAACTGCACGGTGTTCGCGTCGGAGCTGCCGCCTAATGTGCAGGAGGAGGATCTGAGGGGGCTGTTCAAGGATGTGAGTCGGTTTTGGGTGTGGGTTAGACGAGTGGGGGTATGGGATGTTGATGAGAGGTTGACAGTGTGGACCCATTCGCGAGATCAAGATTACGCATTTGGAGAAGGCGGTGGTGGCGACAGTGGAGTTTATGCAGAGGGTATGGATAGGGATTTCTGTGCTCTTCACCAGATGTGGCGCTGACCAACTTATAGGACAGTGTACCGCAAGCCCTCACAAAGGACAAGAAGCGCATCCAGGGCGAAGAGATCGATGTCCATCTGGCATGGAAGTCAACTTTGTACGTGACGAACTTCCCGGAGAAGACGGACGATGCGGCTATTCGCGAGTTGTTTGGCCAGGTGAGAGGACCGTCATTGCCAGATGGAAAGCGATCGCTAATTGACGAGGTAGTATGGCACGATCTTCGAGGTGCGCTGGCCCAGTAAGAAATTCAAGAGCTCGAGGCGCTTCTGCTACGTGCAATACACGAACCCGGTACGTGCCCCAGAACGTCGACCTCGCGCAGACTCTCATCGTTCCTCGTCGTAGACTGCCGCCGAACAGGCACTCGAGTTGCACGGTCGCGAACTC
The DNA here is from genome assembly GCA_024196135.1 of Pleurotus ostreatus/Saccharomyces cerevisiae fusant. Classification (NCBI taxonomy): domain Eukaryota; kingdom Fungi; species Pleurotus ostreatus/Saccharomyces cerevisiae fusant. The sequence goes on along the minus strand of JAMQCK010000134.1, from coordinate 50,547 downwards.
GACCCTGGACTGCCGCTCAATGTGTACATCTCGAATCCAGAGCGGAAGAAGGAGCGTACCGACCAGGACGCACAAGAGCGCGAACTCTATGTCGCTGGACTCAGCAAGTTCACGACGAAGCAGGACCTGGAGAAGGTGTTCAAGACGGTTCGTGCCTACTAGATTCCCGGCTACATCGCGTGAGCTGACCTACTACTGCAGTATGGAACCCTCAAAGACGTGCGCATCGCTTTGGACTCGAAGGACAACACCTGCAAGGGTTTTGCGTTCGTCGAGTTTGAGAATGAGAAGGATGCGAACGCGGCGTTGGCGGCGAACAACTATGAGCTTAAGAAGCGGCGTATTGCGGTGACGATAGCCAGTGCGAGTACGAAAGCCAAGTTCAAGTATGTTCCCAGCTTTTCCTTCAGGACTATCAGCTCATATGTCGAAAGGAACCAAGCGCAGGCAGACACTGGCTTGGGTCGCCAGGACGAGATCCGCAGCCGCTCGTTCATGGTTAAGAACCTCCCGCCGGACGCTGACGATGGCCGACTACAGCAAGAACTCGAGAAGGTCATGAAAGTCAAGCGCGTCGAGGTCTTCAAGGACAAGAACGAGGCGGTCGTAGAGCTCGAGTCCGCTGCGGTATGCCCTTCGCATCCACACTCTCCCTCGCATACTAACGCGCCCTCAGGACCTCGGCGTGCTGCAACTTCGGAAGGAGCCCATCGTGTTCAATGGCCGGGAGCTCAAGCTCGTGTTCGAAGGCCGACAGGCGAAGGACGCGAAGCCTGGCGCGGGCATGTTTATACCTAGGGCGGCCGCGTCGCGCCCGCGCGCGGGCCTCGGTCATGCGAGGAAGCCGCCGGTAGCAGGCGCGGCGAAACCTGCGCCCGGGGCTTCAGCGGCGGGATCTGGGGCGTCGGGAAGCAAGCCCGCGGAGGGACGAGGGCAGGACGATTTCAGAAAAATGCTGGGGTGAGGGGGTGAAGGGACTCCGGCCCGATGCCGCCCTGACTGAATGCCTCTTGTACTCAACCACTGACGACCGTGATGTACTTGCTTGATCTATGGGATTTTACGTGCAGCATGATTTCTTTGCGCCTCGTCGCTGAGCAGAGCCGCCCAGGCGTGCTGAGTTCCGGGCTTCGACTTCGTGCCCTGCGTGCCGCCGCCCGCGCCTCCTGAGTATCGGGCGCGCCGGGCCGCGGCTTTAAGTGCCTGCGACCCCGCGCGGTGCCCAACCCCGCTGTCGTCTGGGGTCCCCCACACTTGTCTATCGCCCCCATCTACTCGCAGCGTACAGTATCGCCATGGCCTCATTCGCCGCAAAAGCGCTGTTCGACCTCAGCGGTCGCGTCGCGGTCGTCACGGGCGGCGGCACGGGCATCGGGTACATGATCGCGCGGGGGCTGGCGTCGAACGGCGCGAAGGTGTACATTACGGGGCGGCGGTTCGAGGTGCTGCAGAAGGCGGCTAGCGGCTTCAGTGGGGCGGGGTCGTTGGTTCCGTACGTAGAGCGTTTTCGGAGTGGGGCAAAGAGCTGATCCCCCTACAGGTTGAAGATGGACGCGACGAACAAGGACAGCATCCTGAGCGCGAAAAAGGAGATCGCGGATAAGGAGGGGAAGCTGCATGTGTTGGTCAACAAGTGCGTTCCCCCCCCCATCCATCGCCACCCGTAACTAAACCTCACTCCCCACCGTCAATCAGCGCAGGGCAGGTCGGCCCGTGCTCGAACTTCATGAGCAACCCGGACGCGCCGGAGAACAGGGACCCCGAGGCGTTCGGGATGACCCTGTTCAAGGAGGATCAGCAGGGCTGGTCGGATGTGTTCGCGATCAACAACCACTCCATCTTCTTTGTGTCGTCTGCGTTCGTGGGACTGCTGGCGAAGGGCGCGGCGGACTATGGCGCGTTCTCCTCGAGCATCATCAACATCACGAGTATCAGCGGCACGATCAAGGTCGCGCAGGACCACGTACGTTCATCTCCTTCCCTCACCACCACTCATACTACCCATACCACCATTCCCTCTCCGCCATCTCTATGGCATGGCTATATCAGCTTCATATACCCTATATCCGTCCCCCACTCGCTAACCCGCGCCACAGTTTGCCTACAACTCCGCCAAGGCCGCCGCCAGCCACCTGACGCGCATGCTCTCGACCGAGTACGCACGGCGACAGATCCCTGTTCGCGTCAACTCCATCTCGCCCGGCGTCTACGCGTCGGAGATGACCTTTGACAAGATCCCTGCGGATGTGGTGGACAAGATCGGGAAGGGCTTGGTGTCGGTGCCGGCGAGGCGCGATGGAACGTGAGTGATCATACCCTCCTTTATGTTCGCCAACCCCCGGGACTAACGTGACTCTACACAGGCCCGAGGAGATGGCTGGCACGGCGGTATACCTCGCCTCTCCGGCAGGATACTACATGAACGGCCAGGAACTCACTATCGACGGTGGCTACACCGCGGTGAACCCCGCTCGCGTATAGAGCGGCCAAGTCTGCCCTGCATATTTATGCACGGGGGCATTGTGAAAATGTGTACACCGAAATGTAAACTTTCTGTAGATGAACAATTGCAAGTGTAGAAGCGGAGATGCGTATCCGCGAAATGGGGTTTTATGGTCTACAGAGCGGGGAGCTGTGAGATGTTCACCGTTTTAAAGAGTCACGTACATTGCATGAGGCTGGATGAGCTGCAAGTTCTTGCAAGGATGAGAACGACCACAGATGTACGAAAGCGGGCTCGACGGCCGTTCCTGGCCGTAAAGTTGAACTTCGGGCCCGAGCGGCAATCACCGGTCCCCATTTGGGATAAAGGACAAATCCACGTGACCAGGTTCCTAATCTCCCGCCTCCTGCTTCCGCCAGCCTCACTGCCCTGAGATCTTCTTTCGTCATTGCGTTCTTGTGCAATGTCATCGTCAATGGCAAAGTCCCTCATTATCGGTGACCAAGGCGCAATGCCCGATTTTACGGCCTTTGCCCGCCCAACTGCTGTGGACCTGTGGTCATCGGCGCCTGCTGACCGCGACACACCTGGGCTGATGCGTCAAGGGGAGGCGTATTCGGCCGCAAGCATGAGATGCGCATTCGGCCGCATAGGTGGGCTTTGGGAGGTCCGTCTTCTTGTTCTTCTACTGCCTATCCTAGATATTTGTATGGGCACGAACCACCGAGGGCAGAGGGCTCAGAATGAGATCCATGGGATGCAGATTTTTTTCGGATGAGCAGGACTAGAGTTCTACTGCACTTCGAGCGCAACGTTTCCTTTTGACCGACGTTCTTCGACCTTACCGTCTCGCGTACGCACCTCCGTCAATTATGAACCTTTGCCTCCTCCGCCGGCCTCGCGATACCTAGCGTCCACGAAGAAACTTCCGTTCCGCGCCCTGTTTCATTTCGGCGACTGACAGCGCGCGCGAGGGTTGGAACTTGTCCGAAGGCTTCGAGCAGGGCGTGCTGCTGCCAGGTAGGCAGGTAGGCACCAGGTGCTGGTCTGGCGTCATCATCGATTGGCATCCCCGCCACCACGCTCGGGCAATTTCGCCCTTCTGTCCGCCCCGAGAGCACCCATGAGGCAGCGGATCGACGGCTGACGTCTGTGGCCCTGAATGGGGGGATGCAGGTACGCGCGCGCGTCAAACGTTGTTGAACCTTGTGTGCGCAAGGCCGTCGGGGAGTACGAAAAATAAGGGCACAAGAAGGAGGGCGCATTTCTGCGAGTAAGTAATGGTTCGCGGGCGAGAAACGCACCTCCCGCTGATAGGAAAGCAGCGAAATAATTCAGTGGGCGTGTGGAAGCGCTTCGGACGGGGCCAAGCATGTGATGTGCATTGTATTGTGATGAGCTTCGTGATCCACGCTTTCGCCGGCGAGGTGAGGACGCCCAGCAGCTTCCAGTTCGACGAGGAAAGATGAGGGCGGGTGCGCGCCCTCCCGCGCTCGCACGATGGTGGAAGAAGGAAATCGAACAATCCGAATGTCCTGGCCATTGCCGAGGGTCACGAATAGCATCATCCGTGACGTCGCGGCGAGGGATCGAAATACCCATGCGAATTCTTGGAAATTAGGCGGACCCCGGGTCACTGCCCGCTTGGGTGTGGAAGGTGGCTGCTCGAGGGGGAGGAGGAGGGGGAGGGTCAAGGCACTTACGCGAGCGGCCTGTATTGTCGCGGCTGTGAGCTCGACAGCGTCGGTGGGCAACCCAGGCCGCATCGTCTGATGTGGACGGCGAAAATACAAATTTGCCGAATTCGGCACGTGTGAGGATTAGCGTGGGAAAATACACCTGCACTCGACAGTTCCGCCCTTCGCCTCGCCGCCGTTCGCCGTTCACGACCGCTGTCAGCCGCTGTGCCCATCGTCGACGTCCTCGACGACACCGCCCCGTGTCTGGTATCGCTGAACGAGCCCTGGATGCCGCCATCTAGACGCTATCTACCCAGAAGCCAACAGTCTTCCTAATCGTCTACATCCAGTTCCCGCTCGCCGCACTAGTGGTTCTAGCCACCTCCTCCACTCTTCCCTACGGTCCTATAATACCCTCCCTACATGCCATCCCCGACAGAAAGCCCATGGCCGCAGCAGACCCCGGCGCCCGATGCCGGCCCCTCGACTATCGCGTCCCAAAGGAAGCGGCGACGAACAAGCGACCGTTCCCTCTGGCAGAACAGGGATGCAAAACTGCCCCGGCAGGACATCGCGGACCAGGCCGCCATTGGTGCGTTACGCCCGTTAGCCTGATGTCGGACATACGCTCATCACAGCCCGTTGCGCGCACTAGAGGATGCGATGTACGAGTGCGAAATCATGACGGACAACTCGCGCCTCTCGTGCTTTCCGACCGCGGACACGGTCATCGCTCAGCACCAGTATGCGTCCTTCGTCTGTACGTGTTGCACCAACGGCGTGTCACCACCGCATCTGATCATTTCCCAGGGAATTCGCGGCTGCCGCAGTACGCACAACGCGACCTGGTCGACATATACCTCTTTCAAGGCGACACACTTCAGCAAATACTCTACTTTCCGAACGAAACCAACCCCAAGTATGGCACACCAGGAGTCATCCGCGCGCAGGTCAATGATAGCTGGTGGGGCGATCGAGGCGAGAATTGGGATGGGAGCAACACGACCTACCCGTTCTACTGGGTGGTCACTCCCGCAGGCAACGGCCTCGACGGTACGGAGACAACACAAACCATTTTCAGCGCCGTCCGTACGTCTGCCTCAAAACTTTCTCATCCCGGAACTTCTGCTCATTTTCGCTTCAGAGACTACGTACGCGGATTCTGTGGTGTCATCAATGTCCGCCTCCTCGGCATCCGCCTCATCTGCGTCGGCCGCTTCCGCGTCGGCGTCGCTCACTTCGTCTGCGAGTGGTGCCTCTTCCACTGGCGGCGGGAATAACTCCGACGGCTCTGATGGTGGGCTGCAATCTGGTGACAAGGATGGCGGTTTCCCACACTGGGCAATCGCCGTTATTGTTGTCTTGGGCTTCCTAGCTGTGGCCGCCAGTTGCGTCCTCGCCTTCCTCATCATCCGGAGAATGCGCAGGCAACGGGAACTCGAGTCTCAACGCAATTCCATGGGGTCATCATCCCCTATGATGCAACATGTTGATAACGGAGGACCCGCGTCGCCGCTACTCGTGGGGGGTGCGGCCGGTGTCGAACGCCAGCAGAGTTCCGCCGGTCACGGAGGCCAGAATGCACCGAGCATCGTCTCCCCGGACGGCGCGTCGACAATCTCGCACGCGAACAGCGCAGGCGAAAATGCGCCGTTCTCAGGGGCGGATGCGGCGATCATGGCTGACGCGTTCCGCAAGGCGCTCAGGAAACCTGACTTCGCCGCTCAACCTGTAGAAGAGGGCGAGAGTCCGGAGAACAAGGAGCCGCCAGAGGAGGAGCTGATCAACCGACAGTTAGCAGAGGAAGGGCGCGACATACGGAGCGTAAGCTCGTCGCGCGGGGTGCGTGTTGAGACGCTGAGCGATGCGGACACTGCGACGGACCATCAACATTGATCCCCGTAGCGCGCGCTGAGCGTGCTGTCCCATAACCACCACCCTCACGACCTCTACGACCTTTCGTTTCGTCACTCTCTTTTGGGCTTGTGGTTGTCTGTCGTTGCGCTGTCTGTGTTATTACTGTCACCTGCATCGTTGCACCTCTTCTAACATTATTCGCTTCACCCGTTCCCGTCGTCGCCGTTATGCTCTTCCCCCTCCCCTCGACCTAACACGCCTTGGCCGGATGTCGGTGTCGGTCGGTGCTGCTCCACCTGCGGGAACTGCACGCGATGTCCGCGAGCTCAGGTCGCCACCGTATCCGCTTCGCTGCCGCCCCCACTACCATCTACCATGCACCCTGCCGCTGGTCCACCTCCCTCACCATCTTCTGACGTCGTCGTCGCTGCGTTGGCTTACCCGACTGTGTTTGTGCCCTGGACGCTATAGCTACATTATTACACGTTTCCCTTCTCTGCAAACCCCCACCTCGCGGGCGTCTCTTTTGCTGCTCGTGCAGCGCATCCCCGTTGCTGCTGCCGCAGAAGTCACTCGTTTATACCACCTTGCCCTTCGCTTCCGTGATTCGAGTATGCATACCGTGCTGCGAGTGTGCAGTACCGATTCCTATTGTTCAGACAGACAGACATTCGTAGCTGGTGGGTGTGGCTCGTCTGACCGTGTTGGTTACTCTAGCTCTGGCCGGTTGTTTTACCCTTATTCGTCGAGCTTTCTCATCTCTTATCTTCACTTGTGTATAAGCTACGTAGTTCATGAATTCGATACCGTCGGCGTACTCGATGCGATATAGGGTGCCGACGTGATTCTCGTGTAGACCTTGAACGTGAGCATGATAGTAGGCGTGACTTGTGCTTCCGTCTGCGCCACGAAAGGCCTCGAAACAACTCGCCTTGAACTTGTCCTCTTAGCTCTTTCCTCCATGACGGCTTCACCTGGTCCTGATGTTTTCTAGCTCATACACTTCGCCTACTAGTCCCTATGCTGCCGATCCTCCTCTCGACTTCACAGTCTTCGGCGTGCTCACGCCAGCCTGCAACGCGACATGAACGGCCAATCCCGATCTATCATGCCTCGTGTTAGAAGCGTGCCGTCCTCATCTCGAGTGCGCGGCGGGCACGGCTAGCGAAGATCTGATACTCTGCTCCCCTCTCTCTATCTGTTCCCGCCACTACAGTCGACACGGAAGATTCGCCATAGCTCTGAACCCACTGGCACTTCCTTTGGTCGACATATCGCATTAATTCCAACACACTAGACCTCTCCAAGAACCTGACTACTAGGGACTTATCATTTCTCGATCGACTGCGATATCTTTGGGTCTCGAATTAACCAGAGGAGCTGCGATAATGGACACTATCGCCACCGTCCTCCAAAACGAAGAGGCACGCTTCTTCTTCACTCTCCTGATCGTCGCGTCCGCCTTCGTGTGGATCCTGTCATCGCTATCTAGCACGACGCAACACGCGCCGTCTCACCCGACAGAAAGACCGCACAGAAAGCGCCGCCCTGTCATCCGCAGGCGCGGCAGCAGCCTCAGCAGCACGGGCAGTCGAGGGGAAGGCACCGTCGCGCGCGCCCTGGGCATCGTGGAATGCCCCCCTCTCCAGCCGCGTGCCTTCCGCCTGGAGGACCTGCCCTCGGAACTCATTCTCGATATTCTGGAGACCAGCGCGTTGCGGTGGAATGTGAGCTACACGACCTTGCGTCTGGTCTCGCGCCGCCTGAATGCGCTCGCGGACCGCGCGTGCCTCATCCACCTGCCCGTGCTGCTCACCACGGCGCAGATAACCGTATCGTTCCGCGCCTTCCTGGATGCACGGCCGAGGGCGCTGCCCTATGTGCGCCACCTATATATCGCGAACGCGCTGGACGCGGACGCGGGCGACGTGGGGTATGTGGCGGCCATTATAATGCGGAGGTGCACGAACTTGCGCAGCCTAGCGTGTACGGCACGAATGCTTTACGAGGGAATCGCGCACGCGCCGCTATGGAGAACGGAGAGGTGCAAGCGGCTCACCATCCTCGCGCCGCCTGTCCCTACTGCGCCTGATGGTGCTCTGAATCATGGACCCTCAGGCGATGCATGGGAAGACCTGCGAGCGAACGCGGTAGCGACTGCTTTCCTCGGGCGCGTCACACATGCACGTATATCAGGACCGATGCCCTGCCTGCGCGACGGTGGCGTCCTCGCGCGCGTCTCGCACCTCTGCATCGCATACGACGGGCCCGTGGGGCAGATCACGCAGGACATGGGGCAGTTCGTGGACGACGCGAAGACGCACGAGAAGCTGAAGCGGGTCGTGGTGACGGTGCGGGGGATGAGCAAGACGGTACCGTATGGGGACGAGTGGAAGACGAAGGGGCAGCGGTGGATGGTGCTGGGGTTGCCGCTGGGGTGGACGGAGGTGGATATGTGGAAGAATGAGCTTAGGGGACGCGGGCTATGGGAGATGGTGTCGGGGAAGTTGGCGAATAGTAGGTAGCGCTGGTATGCTTCCTGTCATCATGTTTGAACAACTGTACAACTATTCCGATTCTTCATGTCTCCGTGTATGGACGACTCCTCGAATCATTGTGTGGCACCGAGATTGTTTGCGAGCTAGCGCATGTCACATCTTCTGGGTTGAGATAGAGCAAGCCTGAGATAACACTGCCGATGAAAAACAAATGATGTGTGTAAGTACAATGGACGTGCAACCATACAAACTACCGAAAGTGCTATGCTGTCCGTGCACCATGCGACAACTGCCTCATCAGCAACTCATATCTGTAGACGGTACGTCAGCATTGGCTAACAGCAGGACAGGCCGCCCCCTATGGGGAAACACTCCACGGAAAACGAAGAAACGACACTCACGTCAACATCGTCACCGCACTATTCGGCACTGTCCGCAACAAGTTGATCGACAGGCCCTTGTACAAGCCCGACCACCCCTCCTTGCGCACCAGGCTCTCCACCGTCTGCCACAAGCTGCCGTACTGACCATGTCGCTTCACCATGCCGTCGGACGACATGGCGTCCACCTCAATGGGTCGCCGTTGTGTTTGGAGGCGCGTGCGGATAACTTCGTGCGGGTAGGTGACGATGGACGCGACCATCTTGGAGGCCGCGGAACAGAGGAGGATGGATTGGGTGGGAAGGGGCCCGTCGCCGTCGCCTTGGGAGAGATAGGTCAGTAAAGGTACAAGGGGTTCAGCGTGATGGGTTAGCGCAGGGGTAGAGGAGCGGTAGACAGAAAATAGACGTATGTGAGATCGAGTAGCACAGGAAGCGGGCGTAGACGGTGTTAAAATACGCACGCGCTATGATTTTGAGGTGCTCGTAAAGCGGGAATTGTACGGTAACGTGTGTTATGCCGAGTAGGCTGGGTAGGAGGCCGCGGTAGAAAGCACTAAGTCCTTCTGTGCGATAGATGGTGCGTGCGGCGTCGAGGGTGTGCCGATACCGGATTTCTCCTGGCGCTTGGGTCTAGACAGGGAGGGTGAGATAGCGTAGAGGATGAGCTGATCGCCACGTACCATGAATCTAGTCTTGATGACCCATAGCGGTGTAGTGCACACCGTACTCGCCATCCCGGCACCCATGGCCGAGAGGATGTGTAACGACCAAGGATGCTCCCGCATTACGGGTTGGTAGCCCTTAGGTTGCGCTGCAGGATATAGCCGCTCGTGCGTCTCTTCGCCCAGTGGAGCTTCGCCAAAGTACGTCTTGACGCCATCGTAGACGGAGAAGTATATTGCCCATGTAGGCAAGTAGCCGAGGATGGTGGGTCCCAATCCCCTGTAGTAGCCGCGGAAGCCGTCTGTCTTTCCAATGTACTTGATGGTATCTGGCCGCCGCCTCAGCTACGGCACACAGGCAAATAGTCGGCACACGCACCTATGATGCCCAGATAACCCGGCTGTCCTTGGATGAAGCGCTGCGCCTGGAGCTTTGTCTTGATAACGTCAAGCGGACAGGTCGCGATGCTCGCGACGAGGCCTCCCCCCGCGCCCGCTGCAGGCGACGGCTGAGCTGAGGGCTGTGGCACGCGGGAACGGCTGGAGGGCTGACTCACCGATCATGCTGTTAACGGACCATCTTGACGGGGGCGCCGACGACGATGAACTCATGTCTCTGCCCCGCCGCGCGGGACAATGGCGAGTATTTCAACGCCGCGCGCGTCGTCGTCGAGGCCGATGTAAACGAGCTCAACGAGCATCATCAAAGATTATGCCATCGCAAGGCGCCTGATGCCGATCCCGGACCGCCCCGACGCCGACGCCGGAGCGAACTCATCTGCCCTTGAGGCGTCTTAGAGCTGGCAAAAATTCAGGTAAGTCACAGAACAGTAGCAGAACATCTTGAAGAGGTCTATGTGACTCCAGGAGACTAGAGGACTTGGCAAGGTACCTCACAAGTCGTATTCTGGAACTGGTCGCGTGGCCACAATTGTTTGTGGACTTCGTTGGCGTACACGAAGGATCGAAGAGGAAGCTCGCACATTCACTGGGTGCCAAGCTGGTCCACCCATACAATAATATACCTAGCAGCATCATAGCTGCGCGAGCAGCTTGCCTTCCTCTTTTCCCTTTTCCTTCCCATCCACATCCGAGTCCTTCCCTTTCTCCAGTCCCACTGGCGGAAACACACCCCGGTTCGCATACCACCACCGCACCGCATACTCCTTTCCTGCGTTGCCAACCTTCTCGGTGATCTCCTCGAAGATGGCGTCTCGGAGGGCGACGCGCTCTTCGATGGTGAAGGTGGTTGCCGTCAAATCGTCGGACGAATGAGTTGCCAACTTCTTGAGCTCATCTAGAACTTGCGGGAGTAAGGAGGTGGGGACCGAGGAGATCGTAGACGCCAGGGTGAGGCGCAGGCGCTGCTTGTGGGCAGCATCGGGCTGTATCGTTCCGTCGTCGCCTTGCGCGCGTCCTCTGAACGCATCCAACAACGCCTGAACGCAGTACAGCGCCAGAGCGTCGTCGTGCGCACCTGCGCAGCGAACGACCATTGCGTACGCGTGCCGTAACTGCGCAAGACTAAGGTGGGACGGGGAGGAGTTCTTTATAGGAGCATTGTTTTAGCATTCGGTTGTGAGGACACCAAAAACAATGAATTCTCACCTCAACCAAGCACTGCGCATAATATGGCACCAGACGCGCGACATACGCGATCTGCTCCGCCTTCTCTTCCCTCATGTTGATGTCGCCTTCGACCGGGGCGTACGCGTCGAAGAGAGCGAGCGCGGCGGAGTGCGCGGCTTCGTAAGGAGCCCGAGGAGTGGGCGAGGAGAGGAACCTGGGAGAGGGAGGGCTCGCATCAGTACTCGGTGGCCAGAATAATGAGGTGAAAAGAATGAAAAGACAACTCACTGCGCAATAAAGCCCCACGCCACCTCCACCGCGCCCAGGCCAAGCACGGGCACGAGCTGTTCGATGCAAGATAGAGCGAATGCGGTACGCGAGGGGCTGGAAGGCGACGCTCTTCCCAATGAGGAGCTGGCGATGCTGCCTGAACCACCTGTTCGCGCGACTTCATCGATGACACCTCCCCTCGCAATGCCTCGCACCAGCGCATCGGCGGCGCCCTTCTCATCTGCTGCAACAACGTCCAGCGCAGCGTAGAACGCGCGCGCCAGCTCGGGAAAGGTCGCCTTCGCTGGAGAAAGGCGGGCAAGCGTGCGTAGAAGGGTAAAGGAGAGGGCGATGTGGGGAGAGGGGGCAGTGGAAGAGAGCGCAGTCGATGCAGTAGAAGAGGCTCCGAGTGACATCGCAGTATCCCCAGGCCGCACGTACACCACATGTGCCATGACCGCGTCCGCGACCATGACGATGCAGAACAGCAGCGTCTTCACGATGGCGAAGAAGTCAGTGGTAAAGGGTTGAGCGGACTGGGTGATGTCGTTGTTGGATTTGCTGTAGGAGATAGGCAGTGAGTGGATACGCACGAGAACAAAAAGGTCTGCGTACGAGTCAAGCAACGAGAGCAAGTCCGCATGTGCAGCAATCTCATCGAATATATTGAGGACGCTTTGTGCTGGCGCTAAGTCCGCTTTCGATGTCGAGAGCGGCATGGTGAGGGTGAGAGATAGGAAGCGGCACAGCGATGAGAACGCGCCATAAAGCGGGTCGGCAATGATTTTCAGACTTGCCGCCGCGGTTTGCGAGGGCTACACCATTCTTTAGAAATATTGAACGCGTTTTGATGGAACACCTACAAGGAGTTCTACTCTGCCTGCACTGTCGACCATAACAGTGTTCAAGAATTGCGAAAAGACTCTTCCGCCTCTGAATGCTTGCCAGATTGAGCAGGAAAGCAGATTTGAGATGGAGTCCAGCGGAAGGGCCGCGAGTTTCCTCCTTGGGATTTGAGAAAAGATATGTGAGGCGAGAATCAGCGACAAGAAGAGAGGGTCTATCAGATGCTCAGCACCAAAATCAATATGGTTTAAGAGTAAAGTTCTACCTGCTGATGGCTTTCCATAGATTGAATCATGTTCCTTCGCCCACTCGGCAGAATACAAGTCCAAGCATTCGGCGAGAGCCATGACCGCCTCGTCTTCTAGCTTGCTCCGCGTACGTCCGGAAAAACTTTGCTCTGTCTTGGCCTCCATGTCCTGGAGACCGAGTAGCAGACCAGCGCACGCAGCGAGTCTGAGTAGCGCATTTCCGTTCTTCAAGCCGGAGAGCACATATGATACCCATTGCAGCAGCTGAGTTTGCTTGCTTGGAGTGAGTAGACCGACTTCGAGTCCCTTCCAGCAGAGATGAACGGCCTGTCTGTAGGCTGTTTCGAAAGCTTGCAGGTGCTCGTGAGAGTACGGGGTAGCCAGGAAGTACGGAGAGGAGACGGAAGCAGCTGCCAGCGGTGTCGGTGTCGGCGTTGGCGGTGCGGCGAGATGGTGGGCCAATAGCGACTGTATGACGGCAGGGGGCTGGGTTGACGAGCGCAGATGGGTCAGTACCACGGTATATGTGCGCCATGTTATTGGGGAGGACATGACAGTTCAGGAAGAGCTCGAGGTATTGACCATCAAGGTTAAGCTTGCCGGCCGCACGTGATTACATGCCCAAGGCCGAGCCTCGAGGCTCGAGTCGGTCCGTTCGGGCCGCAAGCCGAGCGGATTCCCCGCCCTGCCAACCGTCTGCTCGCCGCAACTTATCCTCTCCCACTCGAATGGTACCTGCCGCGCTCTCAGTCCCCCGTTCTCGTTCTCTTGGCATTGTATATCCTTTACTCAACCTCGCAAGCAAGTATGTCGGCAGCATCGTTCGCGGCGACGAAGTCCGAGACGCGTCCGTGCATGGCGCGGCCCTGTGGAAGCGGGCCTCGGACTCGCACAAATTCGACCCGCACGACCCCAAGAAGATCGTTTTCGTATGCCTCATACCCGTCCTAGTGCTCAGCTCGGGCCTGTTTGCTGGTACGTGTTGGGGGAATTGAGTCCGCGGTGTATACTGATTGGCGCCCATGCAGGACTTACGCTTGGTAGCTTGGCCCTTCTCACCCACACACTGTCTCTCCAACTGACGTGGATCCAGGATATATGAGTCTCGACGAGACGCAGCTCAACGTGCTGAGCATCAGCGGCACTCCGTACGTCCCACTCTCACGCCTGACCAATTGGTTCTGATCATACGACAGGAAGCAGAAGGAGTACGCGCGGAAGATCCAGCCCATTCGCAAGAACGGCCACCTGCTCCTCGTCACCCTCCTCATCGCCAACATGATCGTCAACGAGACCCTGCCCATTATCTCGGACCCTGTCCTCGGGGGCGAGATCTCGAGTGTCGTGGTCAGCACTGTGCTCATCATTATGTAAGTGAGCCCTATCGAATCGGCAGCCCGCCCCTCCCCAAGCGTCTAAAGCTGTGGACGTGCGATTATCGCGGCCTGCGGATGCCCTCTAATGAGCGCGCCTGCCGTTGTCAATGGTCGCCCTGCGCTAGCGAATGTCATGACGTCACGCGTTTATGGCCGCCTCGTTTATTCTTGGGCGGCTGGGTATTCTTGGCCTGCTATTGTCCATGTTCAGCAGTCCCTTTGTTGGACGGCTTGGCTGATCAGACTTCGACAGATTCGCCGAGATCATACCCCAGTCGATCTTCACTCGGCACGGTCTCTTTCTCGGCGCCAAGCTCGCTTGGTTGACCAAGATCCTCATCTTTGGCCTGGTAAGGAAGTGAGGCGGTTGAAGTTTACGTCTTGGCTCATAGCGGTTAGGGTATCATCTCGTGGCCCGTGTCGAAGTTGCTAGGTAAGAAAAGCACCCAACTTGCCGAAGCAAGCGTGCTAACCATATCTGCAGAGTTCATTCTTGGCCCTCACCATGGGATCATCTATCGCAGAGGCGGTACGCATAGTCTACGAATAGACCCTGCGCAGCTTTCTCATCGTCTCATAGAACTCAAGGAACTCATCGCCATGCACTCGTCCATGGCCACCCTCGGAGGTTTGCACCCTTCTCTCGCCCTCTCCTTCCGTTTACCCACTAACCCCCACCTCAGGCGACCTCAAAACCGATACCGTCACCATCATCGGCGCGACGCTCGACCTACAAGAAAAAGTCGTCACGCAGGCCATGACGCCCATCAAGGACGTCTTCATGCTCTCCATCGACGCCAAGCTCGACTACGAGACGCTGAAGAAGATCACCGAGACGGGCCACAGCCGCGTGCCCGTGTACGAGGAGGTGGACATCCCGGTGGGCCCGGGGAAGGCGCAGAAGGCGAAGCGGATTCTGGGCATCTTTTTGGTGAAGCAGTGTGTGTTGTTGGATCCGAATGGTGAGTGGGGGCCAGGTGGCGGGAAGAAGGGAGGGAAATTGACAGAAGACTGTAGATGCGACGCCGCTGAGGGATATGCCGCTCAACAAGGTACCTTTCGTGCCGATGAACGAGCCTCTGCTGGGTATCCTGGATAAGTTCCAGGAGGGGCGCTCGCATATGGCTATCGTCAGGTGAGTTGCTGCACTTACATCCCTCTTCACCTTTACTCACCTGCAAATCTCAGCCGCTTCAGCGTCGACAAAGCCGCCAGCGTCAAAGCAGCGGCCAAGCGCAGTCTCACCCAGCGCCTCCGCGAGCGCGTCGGCATGGCCGACTCCGACTCCAGCTCGAGCGAGGATGAGGACGGCAAGCCGCCGCATCGGGACGAGCGGGGTCGCCTGCGGTTCCATAGGCATAAGATCAGGGATATCGAGGAGGGCGTGGAGGATACGGGCGAAAGCCCCACTCCGGTGGGAGATAACGATGTCAAAGCGCACAGTGACGACCATAAGCACCGCGACGGCAAGAAGCACCACAACGGCAAGAAGGACCACGACGGCAAGAAGGAACACGACGGCGAGAATGAGCACGAAGAGCGCCGCCCATCCTCTGGGCATCGCGCGCGCGGCCGGTCGACGAAGCCGCGGAATCTGGATGGTGTGAACCTGCAGATGACCCCGCGCGACTCGAGCGATACGGTCGATGCGGCGAAGGCTGGGTTGAAGAGCCGGCGCGGGAGCTTTCAGCTGCCGCGAGCAGCGGCGGGGATGGCATCGTTGTCGACGCTGGAGCAGAGTATGCCGGCCGATGCAGTGCTGGGGAAGGAGGGGATGAACAATGTGAGTGATTTGGCATCGCTTCTTGTTGGTGAGGCAAGTACTGACGCGTGGTTATAGTTCTTGCAAGGTTTGGATCCGGCGGTTATGCCACTGGGAATCATTACGCTAGAGGATGTGTTGGAAGGTGAGGGTGATTTGCGTCTGCGCAAATTGAGGAATGCTCAAACCGCTATCAGAGCTCATTGGCGAGGAGATCTGGGACGAGTTCGACTCCGAGGGCGCACACGGCGATTACCTTGCGCCGAATCCGCCTGTCGCCGTGCACGACTACGCCGTCGCCACTCCCGCGCATGAGGCCGCTGTCCCGCTCCGAACCCCTGTGGCACTGAAGCCTCTCGCACTGAAGGGCTTGAACTTCTTGCGCTCGCGCTCGGCGCCACCGTCGCCTAAGGACGAGCGCCCGCCGGCCCTCGACTTCAGCAAGAGTGGCTCGGAAAAGGAGAAAGGCATCCCGGAGCGACCTGTCTCTGTTGCTCTGGGCGCTGAGGACGCGCCGATCCCAAGTCCGCGACCCAGTGTGCGCATCGAACCGCCGGCGCAGCCCCAGCATGCGCATCCCAATCCACATCAGCCTGTGCATGTTGTAGGGCCGACGCGCGGGGCGTCACCAGCACCGTCGTTGGAGGCGTTCCTCATTGAGCGGAAGCGCAGGGGTGGGCAGACAGCCGCTGGCGTCACGGGCGGCGCGACCGTCGCTCGCGGACCCAGCACCAGCGCGAAGGGGACGATGTTCAAGAGCAGTCCCTTAGGTGGCGCGGGCGCGGACGGGCCCGGTCCGCACGAGAAGGGGGCAAAGGCCGGTGGCGACGAGGTTCGTATACCTGATGAGAGGGACAAGGAGGGTCCGGACAAAAACGAGAACAATAATTCCAGTAGTAATTGACGTGATGGGTAAGAACTTCGGATTTGCGTGCTTTGCTTGTGGATAATACCTGTGAAGGATTCGGGTCTCTGCTTTTGAGCTCTGTAATTACTTATGCATACTTTGCCGACGAGCCATGGAATTCAGTGCACGCTCTCGAGGATGCGGTTGCCCAACTGATTGCTTGCCAATGATATCTGATCTCGCGCTTGACACGGCGACCATATTCACGGACATTCGGTTCAAATCTTCTACGACAATGGCGTGAAGCGACCCTGACTCAGTACTTAGTAGCTACCGTCTTGTGCCTTGGCCGCTTTGTTTGTGGGTCCATGCATTGAAAGTCACGTGGTTTGAACCGTTCAACGTTTCCGCGGGTCGGTTTTTGACTTCAGTCTCACGTTCCGTTTTCGACACACCCTCCTGGCGATGTTGTCCCCGTCCACGATCCAAAAAGCGCTGAAATCCTCTAGGGAAGGGCTCCGTAAAAGGACCATCTTTCCGTCTCTACGATGTGATCCTTTCGTCCTTGAAGACCATCACTGGAGTCTCCAATCTCTACAGGTTCGTCTGGCCACTCAAGAACTCGATTCGTTGGCATCCTTAGTGAGCCCCGAGCTGCACGAAAAATACGATGATATACTGCGAGCCGACTTGCACCGCTTCTTCCAGGATCATTGGGCCACGATCGTTCTCTGGATGGATTTCTTGCACCCAGTGCACCACGTTGGTACCGAACGCCTCGAGCGTGTACCACTGCTTACGCTATGCAGAGCCCTCCATCGATTATCTCAAACGGAGGGTCCTGTACACGAGTTTGCAAGAGACACGCCTCGGCTGTACCAATTGCTCCTTCTGCTATATCTGCGCTTCGACAAGTACAAGCCGGTCCAAACCGACAAAACGACCGTGCTGAAGTGCTTAACGCTATTATCGATGACCGCGCGTCAAGCCATGTGGCGTGTCAGCAAGAGGCCGTACGAACCCTTGTACAAGGAAGGTCGCTTTCATACCGTCATGAAGGATATCGCCAACCAGCTCTTCGTCGATGCTGCCCTCTCTGCAGTGGGCTACAGGCCGCGCAGGCTCTACCGGAAGGTTGTCCGGCATCTGCAGCTGTTTGTTACGACAATGCAAGAATTAGAAGAATGTCCGGATGCGTCAATGACCTGGGCTGACCCCGCTATCTCAGCTATCGGGGAGCTGGTGGGCGAAGTCCTGCCTATCCGCGCCCACTCTCGCATCGTCATTGAGCAGCTTGTCGACCTCGCGCGCGTGCTCTTCGATATGCCCGACGGTCGGGGGAAGGACGGCGCGCGGCTTATATGCAAGTTATTCCACACGATCTGGATGACTTGCTATGATGGGCGCTCGGTGGCCTGGGCTCTGCGTGCAGGTGTGCTACCGCTCATGGTGGCTTTGGATGCGGAAGAGGAGACTACAATGGTATCTGACGCACTCTTCGCTATCACGGGCAAGGCCTGTCATGTTCGCGTCATACGCGCCTTGCGCGCTTCGGACGGCGGGGAAGTCATGTCGTTTCGGGGCAGTGTTTTTCGGAAGCCTGAGGAGTTGGAGGAGCTAGATAGGTGGCTCAAGGGTCGCGCCGATCTATGGTACTGGGAGTATCAGAATCAGAGGTGTCGTTCTCAGCAGGTGAGCTACAAGCGTTTCTTTTCGAAGATGATGGTGATTGACGTGTACTCAAAGTGTACAAGGCGGGACTCCAGAGAACCGGCAGCCGTCCGCTTCTGTCAGTGTTACAACGTTGCGTATTGCTCCAGAGAATGCCAGCGCGCAGACTGGGAGGTTCATAGGAAGACATCCTGTGTAAACATGGATTGGGGTGTACATTACATTGGATTTACCCAAGGTGCGACTGTACGCGTTGCATTAAACGGAACGCCCCTAACGAGTGCGGCACTCCAGGAGACCTATCGCCCCTCGACGCGCATTTCGTCGCCTGCTGCACAATGCACTACGAGCGCGTGCACGCACAAACGATATTGCTGAGCATCGAGCGCGCCCTCCAATCCGTCGATACTCGGCCATGCAAATTCAGGGTCACAGTCCACATTTGCTTCGCGGTCTCGACCTACGACGTTCAACTCGGACAGCCGCCACGCAAAGCCGGCGGTGACGATGTGCATATCCTCTTCGAGGCTGCCGTTGGTTATCTGGACGGTATCACCAGAATGCAGGTTGACTACCGGAGCTTGAGGGGGCTCAGGGAAATGGCGGAGAAGCAGGTGGCGTTGGGATACCCAAAAGAGGGGTATGCTCTGGAGCGCACGAATATGGAACGGGACGTGCCGGGGCATGCGGTGGGACAGATGGGACCTGGCGTTTGGATATCTACAGTCTGAATGACATACACCCCCTCACATTTTCGCCTTCCTCAGACTCTTGGCCTTCTCGCGAAGGAGGCGCCTGAGCAGTTTTCCTGCATGACAAGGGAGTGAGCAGGTTTTCCACAGTGGGTGTACGAACTAAGTACCTGACGGATTCTTTGGTATGATATCAACGAACCCGACGCCGCCCTTGAGGTGCTTGTAGGCGACCTTGTTCCTTGCGACGTGTCGCATTATATCCTCCGCCGCCTGACCTTTGTTCGCGGCTGCCGCAGCGTCGGAAAGCACGACGAAGGCGAGGGGAACTTCTCCGCCTATGCAAGAAGAGCGTCAGTGGCCGTGCGGGCCATGTGTTTGAGCTTGAACCCAACTATAAGCATCGGGCACTCCGACCACGCAGCAGTCCGCTACCGCAGGATGGTCGAGTATACATCCTTCCAACTCCGCCGGCGCGACCTGGAAGCCGTTCACTTTCAAGATTTCCTGCGAAGGAATATTCAGCGATAAGGGGACACAATATAAGGGGATCAGACGCTGACCTTCAGTCGGTCGATAACCCAGATTTCCATGTTGCGGTCTATCCTGACCTCGTCGCCCGTGCGGACCCAGCCCCTGAGCATGGAATTCAGACGTACTTCGGCATAGCTGTCGGGGCAGCTTACCCATCAAGGTACGTTTCCCTGGTACTGCGAGACATCTAGCGCCAGCGAACGAAGCGGATGGGAGTCCAAGCACTCACGCTTCCTCATCGCCATAATATCCCAACGTTACGCTCGGCGTGGAGACCACGAACTCGCCAGGTTCATCGAATCCCGCTAACGACCCATCTGGCCTGACGACTCGCGCAACGACTCCAGGCATGAGTTGCCCGGCGCCTACAACGTCGTCAGCGACTGGAGTCTACTTCAATGAAGGATTGTTTGGGGCACGAACTCCCTGACGTTCCGATCCTCTGAGAGGCGGGAAACATGGAGACGGCGGTGCTCGTCTCGGTCATGCCATATGCTTGCCCAATTTGCGCGTTTGGTAGGATCTGTGGCGCTGTGAGAACATGGAGGCGATAGCGAAGGCCCGTTGACGATCACCTTGAGCAGCTGCATCGTGACCTCGTGCGACACCGGTGCTGCGCCCATCATCATGAAGCGGACGCGTTCGAGGGCTGATCGATACGAGGCGGTGGCTGGATGCTACAGTATGTGTATGAGGTTGCGATCGTGCGTCTTGAGTCGTAGACTCGCACCTTGCACAGAAGCACGGCCTGGGGAGGGACGAGGCTGCGTGGAGGTCAAGTAGAGATAACAAAATGCCATGCGTCGACGCACGATAAATGTGTAACTTTGTATCGCTCGATACTCGCGAGCATGTCGGTGTACTTGAACGTTGGGACAACTACCACGGCAAGCTAGTATGATGCTCATGGGCGACCATTCAGTGTGGACAGAAGCGGACACTTACGCCTGCATAGAGGCCAAAATGAAGCTATTCAACGTCAGTGCAATGCGTTAGGGCCAATGTCAAGCTACTCACGCTCATAAGCAAGCCATAGATGTCTAATCAACTTGTCAGCTGTAGTTAACATCGGGCACCTGGGTCGGACGCACGGTAGAAAGGTAGTACTGACAATACAGCGTTAGTGAATCAATGCCAGTCTACATCGCATGCAGCATACCTCCCAAGCATACATCGCCCACCCGAAATCTGCGTTCTGGTGAATCCCAGGGCTCGACGGTCTTGCTCCCGTTATAGTAGGGCTCATTGATATCGTTGTGGACTGCTAGTTGCACGATGTTGGCGATGAAGGCGTAGTGAGGGATCGCTACAGCCTGTAGAATGTCAGTTAGGGTGTCCGTCCCTCCAAGCGATGTGCGTACCTTCGGCTTCCCGGTCGTCCCGGAGCTGAAGCTGAGCAGAGCGATCTTCCGCTTCCCTTCGCCCTTCTTCAGTCGATATTCGGTGAAGTTCTTGGGTCCATCGAAACCAAGTCGAAGCAGATCTTCGTAACGAGCCATCCCTTCAGACGCGCTTCCAGTGCCATCGAGCGGAGAGCCGTCTTCCTCCAGCACGACGATGCGGTCTACCGGTATCCCTGTGCTCTTCGCAGCTGTCCGAGCTACACGCAGTGACTCTGCGTCCGGGTAGGCGAATATCAAGCCTGCCTTCGTGCGCTCGATCTGGTATTGCAGCTCGGGCGCGGTGAAGGAAGGGTTTGCGGGGGACACGATGGCTCCAAGGCGATGGGCAGCCCAAATGACTACGGGAAAATCTGAGAGATTCGGACTGTCAGCTTCGAGAAGGATACTGGTCATGATTGCGTCCCACCGACGTGATTCTTGGAAAATAGCAATACTGCAAGAGCGCCCTGGTGTCAGTCGGTATGTCAGGCGAAGTGAACCGGTTCTAGTACTCACCGACATCGTCGGCCTTGACACCGTATCGAAGGCTCAGTGCTTTGGCGAGTCCGCCTGTTCTCCTATTGAGCTCATCCAGCCCGATGCGTCGGCCCGTCTTATCCTGGATCAACCACGTATCTGCGCGCGCATCTCGCGTAGGCGTGTGCGCATCGAGGATGAACTGTGGTATGGTCAAATCATCTGGGATGAGCGCCGGGTCAAGCTCTTTGGCAGCGCGAAACAGCATCTGGAAGACGAGCAGCGGCAGGTCTACGATGGAGCGCCACGGGGAGAGGGGAAGACCGCTTGATACGGAGAACGTAAGGGAGCAGAGTTATAAGGCGCCCTGGCGCTCACGTTTAGGCCTCCTGGAGCGACATGCAGATGACACGAGGTTCATATAGGGCGTCAAACCATAGAATTCTGCGGTCCGAAGTCATGAGAACATTGGGTAGGAACCCGGTACGACCGGTCGTAGCGCCAGGAGGGGTTCGACTTGCTCATCTCCGCGCGTGAGCGGGTCAGAAGACATCTTTCTCGCTGGCCATTGGCTGACCCCACGGACATACAGCCTGAGTCAAGGTTGATAGCGGGCTTGCGTAAGGCTGAGCGTCTCGTCGAATCCCTTCTATACACAGAGTCATCGCAGTCGGGGCTGGGTGTTGAATTCGACGAAGTCCGTCGATGGGCGCTCTGGCAACGGCCGGATGACGTCAGCAACCTGTCGGCCTTGCCAAACCTGTCTGCTCAGTCAGCGCGACGCGTCGTCCACTAGAGCCAAACGCACCTTGTCTCCGCCCGTCGCGCGCTCGAATCAACATGAAGGCTACGCTGAACGGAACTGTGCTCGCCGAGTCCGATAACACGACCGTTGTCGAAGGCAACCACTACTTCCCGCCCGAGTCCATCAAGAAGGATATGTTCAAGCCTTCGAACACGACGTTAGTCAATCATTCCATTGCGTTTTACCTGTCATTGACCAGCCTTCTACATAGCACGCATTGTCCATGGAAAGGGTCAGTGAATCACTGGTTCGACCTGAAAGGCCGCTTACAGTGACAGAAACGCGAGTTACTATAATGTCGAGGTCGATGGCAATACCGTCAAGGATGCGGCTTGGTCAGTGGCTCGACTTCAGTCTTCGTGTTCTCCTCTGACGACACGCGATAGGTACTACCCCAACGCCTCCGAAAAGGCCAAGAACATCGAGAACTACGTCGCCTTCTACAAGGTGCGTTCGGGCGACGGCCGCGGAACTCCCAGCCTCACCTTACCAATCACAGAACAAGGTGACCATCGAGTTGTGAGGTGTGGCTAAGGGACGCGGATTGAATGCGCGGACGTCTGCGAAGAAAGTTCAATGTGTACAGAAGTGGAATTCCGAGATACAGCAGAGTAAATACAGCACACTTGAGTCGAAGCTTGCTATGGTCGTGCGGAGGCAGGCGCGGCGCCCTGGCCCTTGGGCATCTTCTTGTCTCCGGTGGCAAGTTGCTCCAGGTCGGCAGGCTTGAAGTAGTGAGGAGCCACTGTAATCATAGTCAGAACACTAGCTTCGTTGAGTCAAGGCAAGGACGCACCTTCCAGCAACCACGACGGCTTGATCTCCATGACCTGCCGCATGTACGACTTGCTCGTCATGACGAGCTCGTAGTACAGCACGGCCCTGACGGGCGGCTGGAACTGGAACAAGCTCGATGAAGGGTGGATGTAGACGGTATGGTTGGTCTTCAGCGTGCGGTACGAGTCGCCGCCCTTCTGCAATTGGGCCTAAACGAACCGATCAGCAACGTTTTAACTGCAGCACCACTATCGCCACTCACCGTATTGTAGAAATACCCCGCCGTAATCGCCTTCTGTATCGGCGTAATATCATTCGAGTTCGGATTCGGCTCCACCACGATCTCCACCCTCTCACAAAGCCCCGCCAACTGATCCCGAATATCCCTTGCCCGACTCAGACTCTTAAACTGCAAAAACTGCTCGTAGCAGAACTGCTGGCTGTAATTCGTATCCGCCCACTGCTCCCACACGTTCAGCAGCGTGAAGTGGTCCCCGCCCTGGCGCACGAAGTTCTGCCGCGCCTGGTCCGCGTGCAGCTTCTTGTCCTTCGGGCGGTAGAATAAGGACGCGGACTCCTGGAGCATGGAGATGATGGTGAGGACCTCGTCGGTGCAGTGGTACTGCTCGGAGGAGATGATCGCCTTGGAGAGCATCGGGTCGACGGGGAACTCGGCCATGCGCCGGCCGAGCTTGGTGAGGTCGCCGCGGTCGTTGAGCGCGCCGAGGGCGTAGAGGAGCTCGAGGGCGCGCATCAGGGTCTCGCCCGGGGGCGGGTCCATGAACTCGAAGCCGAGGAGGTCGTTGATGCCGAGGGATTTGAGTAGTAGGACGACCATGCCCAGATTTGTGCGCTGGATCTCGGGCACGGTGCTCGCCTCTAGCTCGTTGTTGAACGCCCACTTGGTGTAGAGGCGGAAGGCTTTTCCAGGCCCGACACGTCCTGCACGACCCGCGCGCTGGTTGGCGGACGCGCGTGAGCAGGGCACGACGATGAGCGAGGACATCCCGGTGCGCGGGTTATACGAGTTCTGCTTCACGAAGCCGGGGTCGATGACGAACACGACACCGTCAATAGTAATGGACGTCTCAGCGATATTCGTCGCGAGCACGACCTTGCGTGCGCCTTCTGGTGTCGGCTCAAAGATCTTCGCCTGCATGTCGCTGGGCAAGTTGGCGTAAATGGGGCATATGATGAGCTCCGCGATCTTGTTGCCTAACGCGCGAGCTGTCTCTTGCAAGTTCTCGTGGCATGCCTCGATTTCGTCT
This sequence comes from Pleurotus ostreatus/Saccharomyces cerevisiae fusant, assembly GCA_024196135.1. Taxonomy (NCBI): domain Eukaryota; kingdom Fungi; species Pleurotus ostreatus/Saccharomyces cerevisiae fusant. The sequence goes on along the minus strand of JAMQCK010000134.1, from coordinate 26,501 downwards.
TGACCCTGTGCAAGTGTCAGTGGAGGACTCGGATAAAGCAGGTGCGACGTACAGTAAGGAAGACAAGGATGTCACCCTTGGGCTGCGTCGTGTGAATCTGGAATACAGTGGTGATGGCGGCGTGCAGATAGTTGGCTTCGGGCTGAGGAGTGTAATGGATGTCGACAGGGTACATGCGACCGGGAACTAGAGACCATGGTCAGCATATGCCTTCATATAATCCATACACAAGCTTACCATAGAAGGTAGGTGCGCCGTCGAAGTACTCGCTGAACTTCTCGGCATCCATAGTCGCACTGGAGATGAGGATACGCAATTCTGGGCGGAAGCGGGCAATATCCTGTCCAATCATCAGTCTGTGTCTTCCACACGACTGAACGCCATCACTCACTTTCACCAGCGCAAACAAAATATCCGTACTCAACGTCCGCTCATGCGCCTCATCAATCACCAGCGCCGAATACCCCGCCAAATCCGGCTCCGTCAAAAACTCTCTCAACAACATCCCATCCGTCATATACTTCAGCACCGTCTTATCGCTCGTGCAGTCCTCGAACCGGATCGAGTATCCGACCTCGTACCCGACCTTCGTACCCATCTCGTCCGCGACGCGCGCGGCGACGGACATGGCGGCGACGCGGCGCGGCTGGGTGCAGCCGACCTTCTGGCCGTTCGCGGTGTAGCCGGCTTCGTGGAGGTATTGGGGGAGCTGGGTGGTTTTGCCGGAGCCGGTTTCGGCGACGACGATGAGGACTTGGTGTTCTTGAATGGCTTCGATGAGTTGCTCGCGGTATTGGTAGATGGGGAGGGACTTTCGGGTTTCCTCGATGGTCTTGGCTACGAGGCCGTTAGCGTTCAGCATACAGTCGGAAGTGCGCATATCACACACCTTTCTTCTCCGCCTCCTCAATTTGAGATTGAAGTAGCTTCTCCGCCGCAGACATTTGCGAGCCCTTCAGCTGAGATGCATTGTCCTGGATGAATTGGATAGTCTGGCTCTCGTCGAACACATAGTCGTATGCGTCCACGAGCTCGGGCTTGTCCAACGCGCCAGTCTTGAACGTGCTGTTCTTCGTCTGCGCGGCCTCCCACTGGTCAACGTCCGTCACGAACTGATCGTCCTTTGGCTTCGCATCCTCGTACCGCGCATACAGAGCCCGCTCCTTCTTCTTCCGGTCAATCTTCCCCTGCTCCGTGAAGTAGTCGTCCGGCAGCTGGTACCCGTCGTACGAGTCGTTGATCTTCAGGCGCTCCTCGACCAGCCGCAGCAGCTCCTTCTTCCTATCCAGCTCCCGTTGCTCGCGCTTCGAGATCTTCATGCCCGCGAAAAGCGCCTCATCGTCCGCAATCTCCTTCCGCAGGAGCTCGATTTGCTGAATCTCGCGCTTGGTGAGGTACTCCTGCCGGGAGTGCACGCGAAGGGAAGGGAGGGCGATGGAACGCGCTGCCGCGTCGTCAGCGAGCCTGCGGCGTTCGGCAGCCTCGGCTGCGGCGCCACTGTTCTTGGAGGAGCGGTCCTCGACGATCTTCTTCGTCTTTTCGCGGTCGCGCTCCTTCACGCGCTCGGCGAATGCGTCGCGTTCGCGCAGGTCCTCTAGCCGCTCGCGCTCCCTCCGCGCATCTTCGTCCTCCAGGTCCATGTCCGCGTCGGCATCTTCGCGTGGGGGTGTGGGGAGACGGGGCTCTTCTTCTCGCCGCCGCTTTCGCGCATGCTCCTCCTCGTCGCTCTCCCACTCCTTCCCGTCGTATTCGCGTTTCCGCAACGTGCGCTCCTCAGTCCGCTTCTTCGACTTCTTCACGGGAGCGACGTCGGTCGAGACAGAGGCATCATCCTCGAGTACGAAGCTGTACTTCTGCGCGCGGAGCGCTTTCGACTCCTTCTCAGTCTGCTTGCGACTGGCGTCGGTCTTTTGCTTGTGCTTTCTGGGCGCGCGGGAATAGACTTCCTGGACGAACTCATGGGCGTCTGAGGTGTCTGGTAAGCCGAAGGCGTTGAGTGTTGAGAACAGCGCCTGTGGTGACTTGGCGGACGACGCTGGGTGTATAGTTAGTGATTGGGGAATGAGTACGGTGGAGGTGACACACCTGACGCTACCACATAATCTATGATGCTCCGATCAGCATAACCAAAGAACTAGAGCACAAGGGGGTCAGTATACTCGTCGAGACGGTATTCAAACCTATACGCACCCTGAGGGAATTGTCGCTGATGTATCTTTCAAGGTCCATCAAGTTCAATGGTGAAGGCGTCCGCAGAGTGCGCCGTGGTGCCTAAGCGCTTCCCGGCCCGTGACCCGGACCCCTTCAAGAGCACGCCACAAATGACTTCGACTTCGACTCGAACTTTCACCATCGGGCAACGCACGTCGCTCGCAACCAGTCCCCCAAAAGGCTCTCGGAAACATCGCAATCCAACCTTTGATTCACAGCAGACCCTTGTCTTGCGCTGAGCGTTCCTCAGAGCTATAATGAAATTCGACGACGTTGTAAATCTGGTCCAGCAAGCCTGCAGCGCTGAAATGTCCCATTGGAAGAAGACCTCTGCGTCCAGAAAAAGGAGCTTTGCCACAGATGTGGCCTTGGTCATATTTGCTGTCAGGTAATATATCCCACTCAACTTGAAGTGCCTCGGGCGAACCGACATCATCAGGACTGGCCACCTCGTCGACGCTATCAATTACTGGCCTGACGAGCTCGCAAAAGCTATTCGAAGAATAAACGACGCAAGTCTTCTCACTATCTGCATCACGTCTTGGTACCAAGCTGACATTCGGCATCATGTAGGCGTGCAAAGCCTTCGTGCTCGTCTGCCTGGATCGCGACGATTGGGATGCACCCCAAATCTTTATAGTAAACAGGGACAAGCTCCTACAACGCACGCAACAGATATCCTCACCAGGTATTATACCAGGACTACTCTGTATAAGTCTGGCCACATGCGACTCAGCTGAAGAGGTTAGCAGTCCCCCGTGAAGCTTGGGTAGTGTCCACAGTACTGACCAAAAATCCAGATGGCTTCAGCGCCTACCGACCTTGTCGAATCCATCGTCAACTATGCTTCGAAGGTCCAGCGGCTTGCCCCTGATGACCCCATTGTCACTTTATCCGGAGACGCAGACATAGATATCCTCGTTCCACTCGCCGCCTTCCTCCTGGAATATCCCGTCGCCTATGTCCCCAACCCCAAGCATCACCTATTCCTTGGTCAAATCTCTCTCGACGTCCACGAAGTCATCCTCCTGGCTGGTCCCACACTGCGCAGCTCCCGTGTCGTCACGTCGCACACTATATTGAAGTTCTCTGTGCCATGCCACATAGCTGCAGCGCACCCGCACCTGTCGCCAGTCACGTTGCAGCAGAGCTTGCAGGACGTCTATATGCAACGAGCGCAGGAGGCTTTTGGCGCAGACTTCACAGTCAGCTCGGTCCACTCCACGACGACGGAAGATCGACTCGCGCTATGAGGTTGTCATCTGGCCTGATTGTCATATCACGCACGCGCTTGCAGCAATTATCTAACATGGACGATCTTCCTGCATGGCCTGTCCTTGCTTCCAATTGATGTAGCACCAGGTCCCCTCGGCGGCATCTCTCACGTCAAAGCAGTTGCTTTTGCCCCCAATCATTCATCTTGCTTTCGGGGCTGGACCCAGGTGTACATTGCGAAAGTGAAGGTTATGCTTAGACGCGCGAGGTCGATCTTCGCCGCTGTCTAGGCTCGTGAACCAGCTCATCAGCCTACGTTTGAAATCCGCTCGTGGCCTCGCGGAGCCGTAGGCCGGCTGGGCAACTTCGTATAGCAAATGCAATCCTGGGGTCCGGGCCCCAGGACAACTCTGAAAGTTGCGACTCTCGCGCGCCGCCTGCGGACGTTCACTTCACTCACTGCCGTCCACCGCGCTCACGTCCTGGGTCGCCCCGGCTGTTACTAGTTACCCGTGTGTGTCTGAAGTGGTTTCTGAAGTATTCGTAGCGGAAATAACAGTGTAACAATGAACAGGGCCGAAAAGCGCCGTAAAAGAGGGAGAACAGCAGAAGAAAATGCATACCACACGCGGAAGGCTGTTGCATGCCATATCCACGAGGCTATAAGGTTCCTATAAGACAGCATAGACCAGGAGTTAGGCATCTCGACCAAACTCGGCAAGGTTCTGCCATGGAGGGCAACGAGTATAGGCAGGTACGAGGAGTTGGGCCTTCAGACGGGCATCCCTGTAGGGGAAGAAATCCCAGGACATAAGAAGCACAGGCTCAATCGAACTCGTGCTCAGAGCCGAGGAACCAAGAGAATGTGCAGCAGATTTGAGTTCGGATGAAGAGGGGGGTCGGAGCAGAGGGAAAACGTGGTGGCGAGGGCGACGATGACAATCAAGTTACGCATTAGTTTGTCGTTGATGCTGTTGCTGGCGGAGAAGGACAGCATCGATGGAGAACCGGACTGTCGGCCACTGCATGCCGTATAGGCGTGGGGTGTATGGCGCCCACGCGCAAGGCGCAGGCACGCAGATCGTTCGTCGTAGTCCAGTATGGCAACGCTGCGTCTCTAGCTGTGCGCGCGTCGCGGGAAGGTCCAGCAGTTGGAGGCGACAAAGGTGGTGCGGAGAGCATGGCAGCGCTTCTGACGATTCACGGTGTTCCTCGTTTGCTGAGCGTCGTGCTCGGAGGCGACGGAGGAGCCGTCGCAGGGGTTTATCAAGGGCAACAGGATTCACAATAGATGTGTCTTGGCGATGCGCGAGACCAAGCGACGAGGGCGAGGGGAAGAGTGCAGTCTTTTCGGATAGCGCACAGAACGTATGAGGTCTTGTTAGAGGCCATGATTCCGATAACTGAGAGCGGGCAGACCCGACCTGAGTGTGGAGGTGAACGATCTGCGCGGTCCAGGGGTCAGACTGCGATCGTGCATTCAAAGACGGGACGCACCTCCTTTCTTTACCGCCCGAGACACAAATCTCCGTCAGTCCCCTTGCCCTTGCGATCGGTCATTGCCCAAGTGCAGCGACGGCGGACGCAGCGCGCCTCGTACGCCCCAGATACTAACGCGCGTACCACTCGTGCTCCCACCGTGCAAGCATACGTCCTTCCCGCCATCTGCTGACGCGCTGAAAAAGGGGCTGTGACGAGCGAAAAGGGCGAGTCGTCCGCAGAGATGGGTCGACAGTGTACTGACAATGAGTAAAGACGTAGGTGCAGACACGCAGAAGGTCGATCGCTATTGTAGTCTCCAGTTGCTTCCAGGGGTGAACGTCTTCGACATAGCCGCTGCGCGAACCTACTCGAGTATATCTGGCTATGATACCAGGCCGATGAGCCGCGGATGGTGCGAGGCAACCACGGAGTCGACCGTGTCGTGACGGTCAAGAGCAACCTTGATGTGATCGAGCGCGTCCTTGCCTAAAGCGTCTCAAAAGACAGTCGAGCGCCGGGTCCGCTCCTGCATGGGCTTCCATAGCGGTTCGTATGCCAAGAACTGCCTTTTCCAGGCCAAAATGCATTGCGTAACACAGCTCTACCCAGAAGAAACCGCTCCGCATAGGTGAGCCCACTACACTACGTGCGTCGTACGCGCTGTCGCGCAGACCACGCTCTCAACTTTCAGAGTTGTCCTGGGGCCCGGACCCCAGGATTGCGTCCCCTCTACGGAGTTGCCCAGTCCGCTCGCAAGCTCGCGGTCCGTTTTCAAATATCCCCCCTTCTTTGCAAATTCCTACCCTCCGAGCCGAACCGCTCACGGACCGCAGCTGCGAGCGGGAACAACTGGCTAGCGAGTCTAGCCGCTGTCATCCCATGCTCGTCGCCCTTGTATTACTCGACCACTTGCTCCTGGTGTTTCGCCACCCCTTGCAACCCTTCCTCCTCAATTCTCGACCAGCGCCTGTCTAACTCTGTTGCAATTCCCGCACATCCCGCACGCCCCCCACACCCTCATACGTGCCTCCATTGATGCACCCGCGCTCGACGTTCGGAAATAGCGGGACGCACACGGTGGACGCGCCCGCTGGCCCCGTGACCTCGCTCTATAAAGCCTCCCTTCGAGCGCGTACTAATTTTGCGTTCTCCCCCTCACTACCACCTCTCTATCAACGACCTCGCTTACGATGCTCTTCACGACCCTCATTCCCCTGTCCCTCGCCGCGCTTGCCGCCGCCACCGGCGGGCCCGTTATCGAGAAGCCCGCCGCGAACAGCGTGATCCAGCCGGGCGAGGAGTTCGACTTCCACTACGACAGCATGTCGGACTACCTTCGCACCGGGTACAATACCAGCATCTTCCTCTTCACGAGCGAGATAGGCGCCTTGGTCAGCGGCGGGCAGAACGAGTCGGTGACGACGGGACATTTCTTCGGCAGGTGGTCGACGGGGTCTGTGCCGAGTAAGTGATGGCGGCCTTCTTCCGTGGGCTCAAAGCCGTCGTGCATCGGCGCTGCACGACGACGAGCGGTGATGTGGGAGAGTGGATGCTGATTTTGTATGCAGACAACAACCACCCGGTTGAGCAACTGCCTGAGAAGCTCACCATGCCCGACTTCTCGGTGAACCCGGGCGGCTTCGGTATAGGGAAGACTGCGTCTGACGCACCCATGTTCCTCGCCGTCTTCGAAGAGTGGGCGGAGCAATCGGTGAGTAGTGCAACCTAACGACTGCCAAGGGTCATCTCTGGTGCTAGAGTCAGCACTGCTATCGGTGTTGGCTTGGACTTTGGAGCCTATTTCGGCTGCTTTACTGTCGGAACACCACTGTTTGAGCGGAGTGCTGACGACGTTCCAGGGATCTGTTGGTCACAAGATCGCCTACGTATCGACTCCCATCATCTACAATGGCACCAAGTCGAGCTAGTTGTATCGCACCATACGATTATTCCGCCTACTAGTGATGTATACCCAGTGAACACCGCTAGCTGACCAGGACGGGCGCGTTCGGTCGCACTTTATACTTTGTTGGTTGTGAATGGACGACTGGCCGTCTTGGTGTCATCGAATGCTACTGACATTCAACTCGGGAGGATCTCTGTCGTCTTTAGCGCATTACATCTTCTTACAGATTTTGCGGCCGTGGATGCAGCCAGTTCAACAGCAGCTCACGTGGTGCTCGCGTGTGACGACGGTCGCGTGCACGAATTCAACCCGAAAAAGGCAATCAGCCCTTTGTTCTGCGCCGCGACAAGGGTTCGATATGCTATCTTTTATTTCTCATACAACAAGGACCGGAACGCTACTCGCATTTGGGATAAACTGATTCGGTGGTAACAAGCTCTTCGATCCTTCACAATGACATCATCCCCTTCGCTTCCGCAATGCTTCACCACGGGAAGACCGTCTGGCCGTCGAAGTTGAGGAACTGGCCGCTCCCCTTCTCGCGCGTCGCCTCGTCGATCTGCTTTAGCACGCCTCGGCTGGCCTCTTCGGCAGAGCTCATCGGGATCGCCTTCAGCCACGGCTCCTTCTCGATGGCCAGCGCACCCATGTCCGTGTCGACGGCACCGGGGCTGATGGGGAAGGTGACTGGCGGAGAACCGTCAGCACAACGCGATCGTCATCAGAACAGGCGTTCGCTTGACACTCACCGATGTTCTCGAAATCGTGGTGCAGCTTGCGCAGGACCCAGCTGAGGGCGGCCTTGGAGGAGCCGTACGTGTAGAGGCCGCCCGGGAATTGTGAGCCAGCAGTGATGCTGCCCGCCGGGGAGGAGATACCGACGAACTTGGGGTTCTTACTCGCCTTCAGCAGCTCATTCGTCGCCTGGAAGAGGACGAGAGGGCCGTTCACGTTGATCTGGTCGTCACTTCAGCTAACTCATTTTCTGTCTACGGTCAGAAACTCACGTCGAAGTGGCGAGTCATCTCCTCAGCAGGGACAGTCAGTCCGCCCTCAAAGCAGTCGCCGACCGCGGCGTTGGCGATGACGACGTCGATGTGGTCGGCGACCTTGCGAATCGCCTCCGCGGCGGCAACGTTGTTCGCCTTGTCGCTAGACACGAGCTTGACGATGTGCAGCTTGTTGGGGTTGGCAGCCGCGAGATCCTTGAGCTCTTTGGCGCTGTCGGGGTCGCGAGCACCGGCAAAAACAATGGCGTCCGGACGCTCAAGGAGGACCTTGACGAGACCGAGACCTTGAACAATGTCAGTGACTGCGGAGACGAGGATGGTTGCACCGTCCAGTGAACATACCGAGGCCACGGTTGGCGCCAGAGACGAGGTAGACAGTGGAAGTAGACATTATCGATATTGTGGCACAGGTGGCTTGTTGGCTAGACTGGAGGGCTGAGGATGTTGGTTTCCCCTCACCTATCGAGCCTTATATACGGCTACACTGGCCCCGCATACGGCCCTCGGCCATCTCAAATCTATATAGTGTTGTAAGCTGAGCACTAAGCAGTCCCCCAGTGCTTGCCTGCCCTCAACAATGGCGAAGTTGCTTGACGAGTTCGACATTACGCCCCCGAAAAGGGTATTCCGACCTCACGGGAAACCACCGTGGGAACTTGGTGCGTGACGGTCACAGTTGGCCTTGGGCTTTGTCACAAGTTTGTCTCCGCGCTCGGTCGGTCCCGAATTACTCTACAAGAGAACAGGCTTGAGGGGAACGTGCTCATCGGAAAGGGAGACCCCATTAATAGCACACTTCTAGCTATACAAAAAGGTAGGTATGTGATACGGATACATAATGCTCACTGGACAACATCGAGTAACATTGGCAGCGTCCAGTCACCAGGCAAGTCCGTTGCAAAGCGTTCGAGGGCCGCCAGCTTCTCTCCCTCGTACAAGCGCACCTGCGATCTCGACCCAACAACCTCCCGCACAAGGGGCACCTTGCTGGGACTCGGCCCAACTTGCACCTTACCACCAAACGTCATAGTCAGATGGGTCAGGTTCGGCAACCGCGCCATGGAACGACCGTCGTCCGGATCGCGAACGAGGATATAGATGAGGGATCGCGAGATAATGGTGGCCGGTGTATAGCGGTTGTTCCGGGTGTTCTCGATGACGAGATGCGAGAGAGTTGGGAGAAGGTCGAGGCATTCCTGGAGGATGCGCCATACGCCAGCGAGATTGGTAAGCGTGAGCGACCGAAGGTGCTCGCCTATGGAAGACGAGCGCAGCGCGTCGGCGAAGTAGCTCAGGCAACGAGGGTCGTCCCCACGAGTAGGTGAAGCGCAGCCTTGGAGAGTCGCCGACTTCAGGTTCGGCATGGACAAGACCTGGTAGAGTCGAGCACCGTGACGCGATGTCTTCAGGTGCTCGAGGTGAGGGAGGTCGGTGGTCTTCAGTTTGTGTGTGTGTGAGCATTTGCACTGTATCGCTGCGACAACTAGATAACGCAGGGACGCGCTGCAGCTGGAAATTATGGGCAAGTACTGGGCGAGGTCAAGACCTTCTGCGCTGGTGCAGAAGATGGCCAGCTTGCTGATGCGCCAGGACGAGGGGAGATGGAGAGGCACGAGGCAAAGTGGTTGCGCCAAGTCAAGCCGCAGCGACGTGATAGGCGCGCCGGCGAGAGCGAAAAATCCAGCCGACCGGTATGGCGAAGAATTTTGTAAGTGTAGATGGGTGAGGGTCGGGAAGTGGTCGGGCCAAGGAAGCTGGTCATACCGCGCTGGAAGCGGAAGCTCGTCCACAATCAAGCTCGCCCATCGGTGCGAGTGAGAGTGGAGCAACGACCAGGCTTCTTCCAATGAAGTGGTCACGTTCCTGACCGGATTGAACGTCAAAGAGACCGATAGAGGTAGGTTTCCAGAGCGCGCAAGGTGAGCTTCCATGGCTTCCTTCCAGCGCGTAGCGTAGAACAGAAACTCGACGTTGATGTACCTCCACAGCTGGGGCGTGCTCAGCGCGACGGCGCGCCACGTCGAGCAGACCGCCGCAAAATTCAAGCCTGGTCCGCCCATGCACTCGTCTGTCCACTTTTCCGGAAGTGCGAACTCGAATATGATCGACATGATCTCGGGAGGAAGGAGGCGGACGGGGGAGAGCATCGCGGCGCTGCGGGATTCCTGCATCATGACCTGCGCCTGCTGATGGACGGTCTGCGCGAGCTTCAGGGAGTGGAGCACGACCTCGGATTGTATGCTCTCTCGGAGACGCGCCATGGCGTCCAGATCTGTTGCGATGCCGTGTCTCTCTCGTTCGTTGGGTATGACACCAGCGCGGAGAAGATCGAGGTTGCCTCGCGTAGCTGCGGCGTCCAGGACGGGCTGCATATGCGCATTCGAGGGTACAGGGACCTGTGAGAAATCAGCATCGATTTTGTTGGTCTGCGCAGAGACTCAGACTGACCGGCACATCTCTGCTTTGCATGAGTGCGGCCAGACGCGTTATGCAGTCTGCTAATTGGGTCAATTGGGTCATTTCCGTCGCACTGAGTTGTCGGAGAGGCATTGCTTGCAGGAGTTTAGCCTCAAATGCGTTCTGAGTTGAATTGAACCTACGTGACCGTCGTGATGAAGGAAGAAAGGCGCCGGAGGCCATGACGCATTCACATGTTGGACGGAGGTTTTTGCACACGTGGATTTGGGTCCGCCCTCCGAATGAGGTCTGCACTATACAGGAATCTACAGCACTACCCTTTGTTCGTTCTGACCAGAGTATCGCAAGCGACACTTCCATGGCCTTCAGATGCAGAGATGATGGTAGCTTTCCCACTTGTGAGGCGACCTAAGACAGACATCCTGAGCGAATAGATAATGCAAGCCATTGACAAGTCATCGCAAGAATAACACGACCAGAGTAAGAAGTAGGGCAAACTTAGTCCCACCAATCCATGACCATCAATCCGCCGACGCGATGGCTTTCCGCAACATCCTCCCCTCTTCTCCAGCATCGCGCAGAAGACGTGCTGTTCGTACGTCTCCTGAATTGCGGTCGTCTTCGGCATCCTCGCGGATAGCGAGCGGTGGTCCAGGGAATAGCAACTCTCGCGATGGGGAGTCATCTCGTACCAACGCGAGCGTGTCGGAGTCGATAGAGAAGAATGATGCCAACAAGGATATCAGCCAGTTCCTTGGTCTCCGGGGTTCGACGGGGACCTGACGTTGGATGGCGGGGGATAGCTTCGACCAAGACGGTAGAGAATATGGGGCTTTTCCTTGTCGCTGCAGCAGCTCCTCCCATTGCCAACTGCCCCGTCGCATGCTCGGCCGTGCGGGCGGTGAGCAATCAGGTCGAGGGGTACAAGCAGGAAGAGGGGTACGACGTATGGTGTAGACATGCTGCAGCCTTTCCGGAGGGTCTCCAAAACCTGCTCTCGGGCTACGTGCCGACGTCGAAGGGGAGAGATCTGAGAAGCCGGAGATAGATTCGAGATATGGGCTTCGCTCGGCGGTGGAGAGAGGACTGAGATCTGCAGTAGACAGAGCGCTGTAGTCTGCATCGGATAGCACACTGGAGCCGTCGTCTGACAGTGTGTCAAGGTCGGTGGGTGCTGTAAGGATACGACTGGGGAATATGAACATGCTGCTGGACGCCTGATCGGGTGACGAGGAGGGCTGCGAGGACGTGCCATGAGGTGTCTGGGATCCGGCATTTTCAGATGCACGAGAGCACGACGCATTGGAGGACCGTGGTGCTGCGTAGAGAAGAGACATGGTGGTAAAGAGCAGGTAGCTGTCGTAAGAGCGGAAACGCCACCGGGGACGGCGGTCGAGAAGTGATCTCATTCCCACGTGTTGCGGATTTGTGGCGTTAGGTCACTGCTGAGGCGTGCGCCGTGCGTTCACCGTGAACATTGAACTGCTCATCGACGGCCCCTCCTGTGCACCCTTGAAGCCAGAGTAGGCCGAATCTTTGTCACAGTAGAACTCAAGGACACCACACACGCCCGCACAGGATGCCCCGCTCCCGTTCCCCTCCCCCACGTCGCAGAGAATATGATCGAGGTAGTGACGACAGAGACTACCCACGGCGGGAAGATCGCGGGTATTCGCGCAGAGATGACCGGAGGGACGATCGGAAGTACTCACGAAGAGACGACCGCGATGACGAGGACGCGAAGTATGGACCACGGCGCGAATACAGCGAGCGCGATCGAGAACGGGAGCGCGAGCGAGACAGGGACCGCTATGAGCGCCGACGGGACGACGACAGAGGGAGAGGGGACCCTGGTAGCAGAAGGGGCTCAGAGAGAAGGTCAGCGTCCCCACGGCGAGAGGGCTCGAAATCCGTGCCGCCAGAAGACAAGGGAAAGCCGAACTACGCGCCGTCGGGGTTGCTGGCGGCGGAGACAAACACAGTAAAGACCGCGGACGGCAACAGTACGCTGCTCAAGTACAATGAGCCTCCTGAAGCGCGCAAGCCGCTGCAGGGCTGGAGGCTGTACGTGTTCAAGGGTGACGAGCAAGTCGGTGCGTAGACCATGTCCCCACATAGCTGCAAGCCCGGCGCTTATTGTCTCCGCCCTCGCAGAACTCCTTCATATCAACCGCCAGAGCGCCTACTTGATTGGCCGCGACCGGCTGGTCTGCGACATCTACATCGAGCACCCATCCTGCTCAAAGCAGCACGCCGTCATCCAGTGTACGCGCTCTTTCACGACGGCCGCCCGCCCCTTGCGCTTACTCCCCTTCAGACCGTCAGATCAAAGAGAAGAATGAGTTTGGCGAGGTCAAGGGGGTGATCAAGTGCGTGAACTCACTTTTGTCTCGTCACCCGCGTGCCACTAAATCTCCGCCCTCAGACCCTTCGTCATAGACCTCGAGTCCACTAATGGCACGCAGGTGAACGGAGAGAAGATCCCCGAATCGCGGTACTACGAGCTGAAGCTGAACGACGGTGCGTGGGCGTGTCTTCATTGCCACAGCGCTGTACTGACGCATCGATGTCAAAAGTCATAAAGTTTGGAACGTCCGCGCGGGAGTACGTCCTTCTGCACGACGATGTATCGTGACCGCGGGTCTTCATGACCCAAACTCGGGTCTCCGCTCTCCCAAGCTACCTGCTTTGACCTGTGTGATATCGATGCCACGGACGCGGGGAGATCCTGAGAGACGAGAGGACGGATGCCTCGCGCAGGTGAAGAGGAGAGTCACGCTGGTGAAGAGAGGCCTCGTGCGCACCTCATTTTTCCATAGGCTTTCCTGCCCGCGTACCCGTGGGTGGCGAACATTGTACCCGGCTTGCTTTGTTGTCTTCAATCTAATCACACCGGAGACCTCGAATCGGCGTGACAATTGAATTGTGGCCGTGACCGTTCCCACCGAAGGCCTTCTTACCGTTCATCTATCTTTCCCCCTCAGGCAGGAGAGGCGCCCGATTGCGGCGAACAATAGCCTCATTAGACGTTGATGAATGGACGCGGTCTCCCCCTGTTGAGTCACTTTGCCACAGTTCATACTGGGTAACTACGGCCTGGCTATTATTCGCGGGGCTGTGATGAATGGTAGGGCGACATGTGGTTACTACATGCCTCCCGGGCCCCCAAATCGAGACATAGACCGACCCTGGGTGCGCTATGACCTGTGGCTGCGCGCCACACCGCAGATAAAACCCTCGTTTTCCCTGTAATCACACCGTCCCCCCAGCCCTCCCTCCCTCCCTTTGTGCGCTCCCTCCAGCACTACCCGAAGCAGCGCGGAGATTTGTCCTCCCTCCCAGCCACGCTCACGGCGATTAGAGAGGTCACAAAGCAACAGCCGGCCACGCGGCGCGATAGCATTGCCGAAAGTGACAACAAAGACCATCCGCTGATCGCCAGCGGCCCACGCACCGTGACTATAGCTGTGCGGCGTCTTTTGTTGCATTCGGAGGGGGTCTTGCCACGCCGCTTATAAGGCGCAGAAGTGGCTCCCGTTGCAACCACACCAGGCTTTCTCTCTTCCCCTTCCCGTCGCCCATCTAGCGAGTTTAGCGTTGTTCTCTCTGTGCTGTTGCTGCGCGTCGATTATCTCATTACACACCTATTGCCAGTAACCATCTCCCACTCCAGTTCAGAATGCTCCAGTCCACGATGCCACAGCTCAACAATGTTGGGGACGACGCCCCTTCCTACGCCCGGCCGCCCTCGACGAAGCAGGCGTCCAACCCGCGCAAAAGTTCTCCACTCAGCCCCTTCAACTTCTCGGCAATCTCCTCTTCGTCTGGCAGCCCGCACGAACAAGAGGACGATGACTCCAGTTCCGACGAATCCGACAGCGACGCGAGCTACGACTCCAGCGACGACGTGAGCCCGACCAAAGCTGAAGAAGTCGAATGGGTGTATTCGCAGGAAGCTGGCGGAGTAGTTGCCCTGAACAAGCGGTCAGTTCTTTAACGATGTTGTATGTCTGCGTTTATTGACTGTTGGTGGCAGCCCCGAGGGCGAAGAAGTCGGCCAGTTTGCGGTTGAGGGCGCGCAGCCTGAAGAACACGACCACGAGCAAGCCGGAACGGAGGACACCGTCGGACCCGATGAGGAGCACGCTCAGCTCGAGGTGGCTGCGCGCTACGAGATGGTCGACGCCGAAGCCGACGCCGATATGGACGAGCACGATGCGGACGCAGACGCAGTCGGAGAGCCAGCCGACTACGAGGCGGACGACGAGGTCGACGCGATGTTAGGCGAGGAGGTTGATCAATTCGACAACAGATCTAGCCAGAAGCGCACCTTCGTCGACGTGTATCGCCCGCCTCAGCCTGACCGCCGCGCTTACGAGCATTACTCCTCCTCCCCCGAGCTGCCCCTCTACGATTCATTGCCCCGCAAGCGCAGGCCCGCGCACAACGTCGCCAGGTCCACAAGGTCCACGCGGGCCGCCCCCCGGCCCAAGCACCGGCGCAGCCCCTCGCCGCCCCCGTACAGCGCCCCCAAGCGCGCGCGCCGCGACAACTACCCGCCTCTGCGCCTCGCGCCCGATGACGGTCCGATGCCCATCCCGTCCCTGTCCGGCCCGCGGCGCAAAGCTGCGTCCGCCGCGCGACGCCACATTGCGTCCGGCACCCCCCTGGCGCCCTCGGACGACGAAGACGAGGAGCCTCCTCACACCACCTACCAGCGCCCTCCGCCCGCGACCTACCAGCGCGAGCGGCCGGACGACGAGTACGTGCCCGACGCCGACCCGTATGGGCCTGAGTCGGAGGATGACTACGACGAGCGCAGGTCGCGGGCTACCGCCTCGCCCAGCAAGCCCTCGACATCGAGCCGCGCGCCGACCTCCGGCCAGAAGCGCAAGCGCGCCTCTTCTCCCTCCCCCGCCCCCGAGAAGCCCCTCAAGCGCAAACGCCACTCCGCGAAAAACGGCCACACGCGCAACAAGATCTACTCGAACGCCGAGATCGACGAGCACATCAAGCACATGAAGGCCCGCGAGGGGAACGACTTCTCCTGCACGCTGTGTCAGCGGATCCTCGCGCGCAAGCCCGAGCTCTGGCGCCACGCGGAGACGCACCGCGGCAAGAGCCCGCGGTGGGCGTGTCTCGGCGTCCCGGTCGCGTTGCGGGAGGAGTGCAAAGTTCCGCCGTCGATGCAGGAGTACGGGCCACCCGGGGACAGGCGCGTGGGTGGCTGCCTCAAGCTGTTCAGCCGGAAGGACTCGCTGCAACGGCACCTGAGGTTGGTGCAGGTGTATGTGCCGCATGACAGGTGCTACGGTCATCCTTCGCATCTCGGTGTTGACGACGACAAGTGGAAGGTGTGGAAGCCTTTCCTCGAGAAGCCGGAGGTGCCGTCCCAGTCGCCGTAATACCAAAGGACCAGGATTTCTCTTACTTCCTTTCTTCCGTTTCTTCCTCTCTCGACCAGTCTCTGTATCAATAGTTAGCGGCTCCATCTCTTTTTCACTTACCTCTCTGTTACTGTATCTGTATCTTTCACATTAATGAGTTCCGGGCAGCCATCAAATGAAGTGTGTAGAATAGACCGATAGCGATAGAAGCACAGAATCGATTACTTCTTCTGGTTCTTTAGTCGCCGAGAGCGGATACGCTTGCCGTTCTGCACCTTCGGTCCCCAGCTAGTGGAAAGTTAGCACACACCGAAAGCGCGTGCTCAAGCAGGAAGTGGACGCACCCTCGAATCGTCTTCTTGGGCTTCGGGTCGTGAGCAATCTCGCTGGGAGACACGCCCTGCCTGTACTTCTCCATGCACCAGAGGATGTAGCTGAGATGTCGCGTCAGAAGTCGTCTTCGCTGCTGCGTATGTAACGCACCGTCGGTCCTTCACAGGCAAACCCGCCGCTCTCAAGTCCCTCCCCGACATCTCCCAGAACTTCTCCCACTCCTCAATCTCTAGCTTGGTCTCCAGAGACCGGCCAATGGACTTCAAAAACGTTTGCGGAGAGTTCATGCCCGCTATGCAAAAGTCGGTCAACTGGTGGAAACCAAGTTCTAGACGCATTGAACGCACGAGTTGGTGGGGGAACCGTAGGGCGCTCCGAGACAAAAGTAGATGCATTACGCGCAGTGAGCCTCTGCGCCGCCGCGCTGAACGCGTTCGGGCGCAGCTGGCGGCACGACCGGAGTCCAGCGAGCACAGACATGAGGGGAAGACGCTGAAGGTGCTCGGGCCGGAGCACCCGGCAAAGTGATCGCCTTCGCTGGCCACCAACACGGCCAAACAGAAGTTCGAGTTCGCAAGTTAACTTGCGAAGATATTCGAGCCAGATTCGGGCCTTTCGAGTAGATAGAGCAATTTGGGATATACGGTACACTACTTGACTATTCGACGTCTACGTTAATGATCTTGATGTCCTCGTACGGCTTGTCCGCCTTATTCGTTTTCACATTCTCAATCGCATGTACCACCTCCAGCCCTGACAACACGCGCCCGAAAATCGTATGCTTCTTGTCCAGCCACGGCGTTGCCGTCGTCGTGATGAAGAACTGCGACCCATTCGTCCCCGGACCAGCATTCGCCATACTCACCGTATACGGGCTACAAAAACAAGACCTCGTCAGCAACCTCCCCACCAACACAAACCCACCCCAAACTCAGACTCACCGGTCATGCTTCAACTCCTCACTAAACTCGTCCTCAAACTCCCGCCCCCAAATCGACGTCCCGCCCGTGCCATCCCCCAGCGGGTCGCCCGTCTGGATCATGAACTTCGGGATCACGCGGTGGAAGATGATGCCCTCGAAGTACGAGCTCCGGGCGTGGCCGACGAAGTTCTCCACTGCTTTCGGCGCGTGCTGGGGGAAGAGGCGAATGTGGATGTCGCCGAGCGTGGTGTGGATGGTGGCGGCGTCGGCGAGGGGGGAGGGGCCGGAGGACGCGGCTGCGGGCGCGGAGGAGGCGATGTTCTGCATCTCGCGGGTCGGGCGCTCGTTGAAGACGTCGCGTTCGCCGGATTTTTGGTCTCTGGAGGAGAGGTGGTCAGAGAATTAGAGTGATAGGTGAAAACAGAGAACGTACTCAGGCTCAGAGCGGGTGAACATGTAGAAGCGCTCGCGCTTGTACCCGGTGCAGAATAACGTCGGATCACGCTGACCCTTCTCCGCCAGGATGAGGTTCGCGGATGCCGCCATGGTCTTGATAGTGTTAGCCTAGGACCTCTCGAGACGAACAGCAGCTCACCATGCTCGTCAAACTCTTCTTGGTCGGCGCTCCCTGATACAGGCTCACATTGATGAACCTCACCGCCTCATCCTTGCCCAACAACCTCGCCACCCGATTCGTTACCGTATTCACCACTGCAAAGCCTTCAATCAGCACTCTCTTCCCATCGCCTTCCCCTCACCCAAATTCCCAACCCCCACTCACCCTTAATCCCCAACAACGACGCATAAATCACAAAGCTCCCACTCTCATCCCACACCGCATTGCTCCACCTCGCCGGCACCCTTCCCTCCGCGTCCTCCAGCTCCAGCTCCCTCTCCACCGCGAGCCTTCTTCCAAACTCCATATCCTCGACCCGGTGCACCGCGGTCCCCGCCTGCTGCATCTCCTGGATGGCCGCGAGCGACTCGTCGTACTTGCGCGTGAGCTTGCCCTTGAGGAAGGAGAAGACGCGGATCTGGCGGTCGGGGAGGGAGAAAGTGACGAAGGAGGCGGAGTCGGGGGAGAGGGTGATGCAGGTGGGGGTGGATTTGTGCTGGGGAGAAGTTAGTTAAAGGGTTATGTGGATGGGAGGCGAAGGGAGAAGGGGGTTGAAGGACCTTCTTGAACTCGAAGAGATCAGTCTCGCTCTTGTAGAGCCAGAGTCCTGGGATATCCTTCCGCGACTCGTACGGCTCGCGCGGCTCCCAGTACTCGACGAAGCCACCCTCGTCGGCGGAGATGACGGTATCGTAGCGGTCGCTATACTATGCGCATTTTCGCATTAGCTTCCAGTCCACTGTCACGAGTGCAAGTGGAATAATTACGGCCATAACATGCACAGGGTACCTGTGCACCGTGTCAACGACGGAGACGGGTGTGCCGTCTCCACGCGCATCGTAGATGCGAATGGTGCCGCTGGCAGCGTCGGAGCTTGAGTGAGGCGTCAGCATGTGCTGAGTAGTGTGTAGAGAAACGGGAGACGTACATAGCAAGCAATCCTTGCGACTGTCCCTCCGGATGCACCCAGCAGCAGGCGTGGGGCTTGAAGCCGAGCTTAACGATGTTGATCATATCTGTTAGCGCGTGTTAGCATCGTCCTCTCCATCTCATCCCGACCCGTTCACTTCGCACTTTGCATCTACTTCGCGCGCTTCACACAAACGACACAAGGTACTCACCAAAATTCACCACATCAAATATCTTCGCCGTCTCGTCCTCCGAAACGCTTGCGAACAGCTGTCCATCCGTGCTTGCCGCGACGGCGGTGACGGGCGTGAGGTGCGCGCGGTAGTGTTTGACGAACTCGATGCCGACCTCCTGCTTCTTCCAGAACTTGAGGTGTCCGTCGACGGAGATGGTGATGATGAATTCGGTTCTGGATGTGGGAGGTCAAAGAGGCCCTTGAACAGGATAAGGGAGAGGGATGGGATGGTGGACATGGGGAGGGTATGCTAAGAAGCAAGGGCAGGACACGCACTTCGTCACGACGACAAAGTTCACCGTATCTCGGTGCATGAAGCTCTTGTAGTACTGCTCTGCATTGGGGAGATGCTCTAGGTAGAGCTTCTCGTGGGGGAGGACTGTCGCGGGATGTCAGCTTCCTGCCTCCCTCGCGCGCGTCACCTCCCAGCTGCCCATACATCTCGTCTAGGCATAACTGGGAGTACGACGCGTACAATGTAGTCCACGCACCCTTCCTCCTCTTCTTCGGCACTGCAGCCGCGTCCGCAGGCACCGGCATCGGCCCAACGTCGTCGTCCGAGTCGTCCATGTCCCCTCCGGCAGCAGCAGCGGGCTGCGGCCCAACATCCTCCTCGTCAGCGCCATCGCGGGCGTGTTTGCCTAATACTGACGCGTCTTCTGACTTGTCCGACATGTCGAGTTGGGATGAAGGTCGAATGAAGGTGAAGGTGCGGGCGGAAAGCACTGGACCGATCGCGTTGGCCGGGGTGGCCGGGCCGAATTCAGAAGTTCAACATAGTGTGACTGTTAGTCTGTTACTGCCTGCAGCCTCCAGTCGCCTTATTCACTCTGGGGCCTTCATATCTTGCCATGCAAAGATTCTTTCGAGTCATCCTCGGCTGTGACATGAGATCAAGCCCCGAGAATACCGCCTGCTCTTGCAGGCAAGGTGAATATACCAAAGCTGTCCTGGCAATACAAATGGCAGAGATGCTACTTTACTGCAGCAAGTCGCGAAGTAGCCCTTCCATCCTCTTCAACTCCAACCTACGCTGTTCACACATACGTATCAAACCTATGTCCACAGCCTATCAGCGCCGGTGCAAGCATGGCCTGGCCACTTGACTCACCCCAGACACGCATGTTGTGAAGTCCTACCCAGGTCAGAGCCAGCCGCAGGACGGCCCGAGCAGCGGCCACGAAGACATGAATTAAAGACCATGCGAAAAATCCTGCCCCAAAATTATCGCATGAGGATACCTACCCGCCACCGTCACGTACCAGTCTGGTAGTAACGTGTCCAGTGTGCCCACCAATGCCACGAGTGCGCGCGGCTCAGCGGGCTGTCGAAGCGATACCTCAGGAAGGGTGGCGCCAACGGATCGCGCGCCGGAACTCGAGACGACGACGCTTCGGTCGTTGGCTCATCCCATCTGGCACGCTTGAGGGGCCTCTGGCCGTCTAATTCATCGTCGGAGGAGTTCTCGTCGTAGTAATCAAGTTCGCTGATACTTTCGGACAGTAGCGACGTTCGCCTGCTCCTTGTCCCTGCTGAGCCACTGCTAGACTCCTCTTCACTGTCGAACGAGCGGTCTCCGAGATCCGCAAGAGTTGGGGGACGCCAGTGGGCCATGACTGTGGGTTGAAGATGCGCGTTTGGCGCGTGTGAAACTTGCCAGCCACGAGTTGTGCCGGCACCTGACCTCGTCACTGGACGGTGGAAGGTAGGTACTCTTGAGCAACGGTACGGCTGGCAATCCCTACGCAACCATCGTATAAGTGTGTAGCTGCGGCATGTAATATACACATAGATGTGGTGGTAGATATATTCACGCTCAATGCTTCACGACTGCCCAATCATCGTCGTCCAGTCGAACTTGTCATACTTCCGCTTGAACTGCGCCACCCTCTGCTTATTGCTGTGGAAGTCGATGCGCTTCGGCCTCCTCCACTTCCTCGGCTCAAGGTCAAGGACGTTGCCAATGATCTCCCCAGCGAAGTATCTACGGGTGCGCGTTAGCATCATCAATCATCTACAGCGCCCTGTCCATCCCCTTGGCTGCATCGTTTCCTACAACCATATAAGAAACACCACTCACTTTGGGAACTCCCCACCACCCTTCTCCCCCTCCTCCACGCCCTCCTCGTCGCCGTCTGCGGTTGCACCGCCCTCAATGACGTGCCCGTACCCCTTCTCACCCTTGTAGTCGAACTGGATTGCGAAGTAGGGCAAGTTGGGCACCATGGCACGGCGGAAGCCGCCTGGGCGAGCGGAGAAGTCGATGAGCTTCTTATGCTGGGACCATTCGGCTTCGGAGGCGAGGATGGATTCCTGGTGAGATATGTTGTGTTAGCATAGGGCAAGAGGAAACGACAAGGAATACGGCGCACTTTGAAGTACCCCGGGATAACCTCGAATTGCTCCCATGGCAAGGGGACGCATTCGATAACAGTATGCGCTTGCCATTTGAGCGAGATGACGGTCTCGTAGAATACGACACCCTTGTCCTCCTCCGCGAACATGCGCATCAGGCACTTCATGAAGTTCTGCAAGACGACGGTCAGCATTCTCCTCCTGATTTCACACATAACATGCAAGAACGACTACCCACCTTCACCTCATCCCACACATCATCATCCGCCTCCAGCATATTCAGATGATGCTGAATCGGCACAATCAAACAATGCCCCGGTACCAGCTCCTCGCTCGTCGTGCACGCCAGATACGCGCGCGTGCCCATTGCGACAACAGGCGCCTTCGGCGGCGAGTCGTCCGCGCCGTAGCAGTAGATACACGACGAAAGCACCTGCTGCGTCTTCTTGTAGTCGTGGATGGCGAACTGGCGCTTCATGGCGTCGGTGCGCATCTTTTGGCGCCCGAGCTTTTCGGCGTTGTCGTCGATGTAGTCGAGGTCGTTCTGAGAAGGGTGAGTTAGATGGGCGGGATGGGGATGAGGGAAAGGGGGGCAAGCCTACCTCGAACTTGCCGTCCGTCATGATGGCGCGGGCGAATTGTGCGTCGAGGTCCTTTTGATCAGCCTGTCCAGCGCCGAAGCGCTCTTGTCGCAACATCTCGCCCAGCGTGAGCTCGTCGTCGTCCGCGTTGATCCTGAGGAGTTCGCCCGTCTTGGGGTCTCTGGTCTCAATCTGTCCAGCGTCAGTCGCCGCTTCTTATCGACGCAAAAAAACAGAGAAGACTTCACCTTCTCTTTCTTCTTCCTGTTCCCGGACTTCTTCTCCGCTTCGGGTTCCTCTCTGCCCAAGCCCACATCATATAGCCGGCCTCGCCCATCCAACGTTGGCAGCACCTCAACCTGCGTCCGCACGCTTGAGCTCTGCCCGCCTTCGTCCCCGTCATCTGCCCCATTCGCCCTGGCCTGCTCCGCTTCGTACTCCTTCTCGAGCGCTTCCGCGTCCGGAGAGCCCATCAACTTCGCCCGCAGGACCTTCGCTTGCAATCTGTTGAGCGACGACGGGGACATCGCGCGCTTCCCAACTCCACCACCTCTACTCGGTCCACCACTTCCACTTCTTCCCACCCCCACTGGCGGCGTCATGACGCTCGGGATCGGCGTGTGCGACTGCGCGAGTTTCGAGCCTGCCTGGGAGGGCAACCGGAGGGAGTCAAGGCGCCGGTTCGTAGGTGGTGAAGGCGTTCCCGGGACGCTGCTATCCTGTCCCGGCTTGCGGAAGGACGAGCTCCGGCTTGAGGCGCCACTCATTGGCAGGTCGTTGAACATCATGCCCTTCGGCCCGCCCCCTTGCACGCCTGAGCCCTGTCGTCCTTGCGAGCCATATCCCCGCTGCGATCCATTGCCCTGCTGCGAGCCGTATCCTTGCTGCGACCGTCGCCCCTCGCGCTCGTCCAGAATCCTCCGCTCCTCCTTCGCCTCCTCGAATGCTTCGAGGCTTCCGAAGCGGTCAATTGCGACGGCTTCGATTGACAAGCCACCCTCTTCGGCGGCCTCGTAGACTTTGCGGAGTCGCATCATGCGCCAGGAGGAGCCGGGACCGCCGGGAACGTTTTTCTTGGGCGGTGGTGGGGGCTCGTTGTCGTCTGGGGCCGGAGGGTTCTGCAGCATGTCGGCATTGAGTTCGCGGGAGCTGATTTTGGGCTGTGTGGGGCTTGGATCAACGAAAGTGGTCAAAGGGAGCAGGGGAGAACTAGCATACCTTCTCATCCAGAGGTTTAGGTGGTGGCTTCTTCCTATGTTCAGTCCCGAGACTTGAGAAGAAGTCGACGCCGCCTCCAAGAGTGCGTGAGCCGCCTGACGGTTCACCGTAGCCATCGGTGAGGGAGTCATCTTGAGCGGTGGGAATAGTGGAGGATTGCTGAGGCAATGTGGGCTGTTCAGGCTCCATAAGCATCCAGTCGTCGCGTTTGAGCGTGGACTCGGTGGGTCGGCTGGGAGGGACTTCGGCGCCTGGGGGAACGTCATTGACATTCGATTTCAGCTTCAGGCTTTCGGCAGTTGGGATGTCGGTAGCAAGGGGCTGTGATATCATGAGCAAATGTACCGAAGCGAGGGGGGATGTACTACGCACCTGTTCCCCTTCCATGTCGATGTTCTTCTCGACCCAAACGTCCTCGTCCATGTCATCGTCACGTATGTGCGACTTCCCTTCATCAGTGCGTTTCCGTTTGGACTTGTGCTTCCTCTCCTTGTCATCGTCGTGGTGCTTGTGTCGCTTCTTGCTCTTCTTCTCTTCGTCACCTTTCTCTCGGTGTCGCCGTTTGGTGGTGGTATACTCGTCGGGCATTTTCCGGCCTCAGAAGCAAGATCCAAGTGAGAGGGCAATGCTGCTAGTCGAAGCAAGAGAGGATAGAAAAGCAAGGAGACTTCAGCGTCGATAGAACGATTTGCACGTCGAGGATGACCTGCGGTCAGTGTCGAACGCGTGACGTCTTAGCGCCACATAATAACCGGATCTCCGGGCCTTCATTCCGTGCGTGATGTGATTGGTGTGCTGGTCGTCGCCGACGTTCAGCAGACGTGCCCGGCGCACTTGACAACGATGCCCATCCATCTCTCTCCTCCCGCCCCATCCATGAATGGCTCTGTAGCCACGGGGACCTCCTCTATCACACTTGTCAATGGATCATCCTCCGAGAACGAGTCGTTCACGTTCGCGGACTTGGTCGCTTCGCTCGAGGGCAGGGACCCTGCCCAGCAGGTGCGGGGCACTCAAACCATACGTACGACTTGACTAAGTGGTAGTGCAGCTTGACATACTCAATGAACGGCTCGTGCTCGAAAACCGCATCAAGGAGGGTGCAGAGAACCTGCTGAACATGAACTTGGCTGTACGCGGTTTCCCCTCATTGAGTGAACGATGATTAGACGAGGAGAATAGGACTCCCTGCGCCTGAAAGTGGAGACGGAGCTGGAGATGGCCAGGAGCAAGATAGATGCCATCGTGAAGCGGATCGAGCAGCAGCGTGCGTTGTTAGCCGATGTGCGCGTGCGGTGCGACTAACACACACGATATATAGAGGCCGCACTGAACAAGTCTCGCCAGACTCAGGCGAACACGGCCCCAAAGCACCAGATGTTTGTGCAAAAGCGCCCATCGCGCGACGCTCTGCGATCGCAGCCGGACGAACGGAGTGCGTTCCCCTCTCACCTCGCTGTCATCCATAAGCTCACGCGCATGGCAGCGGCCGTCGATCAGTCGAAGAACGCGCTCCAGAATGCGCGGACATGCCTGAAGAAGCTTGCTGCGCTGGACGCGCAGGCGAATGGCACGGCGTCTTCCTCGACCGGATCGCCCGTCTCTGCGCCCGATCTTGACCGCCAGAAGATTCAAGTGATGAACGAGCTGGTGGACATCCTGCGCAAGACCTTGCGTGTCAGATACGAGCTCAATGTCACCGAGATCATCGAAAGGTGCGTACCTCTTAGCACTGAGACTTGGCCTCAGTCTGTTTCCTCAAGCGCTCACGCCACCCCAGTGTCATTCCCTCGCTAGCAGACCGCAGTTCTAAGCAATGCCGCGCCTCCGCCTACCGTGTCATCCGCCACGCCCTCGTCGACGTCGACTCCGTCAAGTGCCTTTCCGAGCAATACCTCGACTGGTATATCGTCAAGTCCCTCACTCGCGACAACAAATGTGCCGTCGAGAAGGAGCAGGTCATCAAGCTCATCCGCACTATAGTCGAAGTAGGATCAGAGCGCAGCGAGTCTGCCCCGCGTGTGCCGCTCTCAGAGTCCATCATGCGCGCCTTCATTGCCGTGGCGGAACATATTGAGGATCCGTTCAGGCTGATCTGCGTGCAAACACTCGTGGAAATCCTGCTCATTGACATCGACTTGGTGGCGAGGACTGGCGGGATACGGTTTTTATTGCATGTCCTGGGCGACGGGCCAGCCGAGATATCGTCCCTGATTGCATCGGCGTTTCTGCACATTGTAGATTCTCCAAAGACAAGGAGGTATCTGCGACTGGGATACGACATCGAGGTAAGGGCGATATAGCGCAGGCTCCTGAATGGCGCTGACCCGCCATGCAGATTGCCTTAACCGCGATCACCGATGCGTATGGGAAGGGGACCGAGCATGCAGATCGAATGCGAGGATGTGCAAAGATCGTACAGTTGCTGTTGCGGAGCTGGAGCGGTAAGGAGATTGCTTCTTCGCCTTGAGTCAAGCTTACATTGCTTAGGCTTAATGTATCTCTGCATGGGGAATATGGGCGCTATCAGGTCTCTCATTGACATGTTGACGCTGCCCTCGCTGGAAACTCGAGTCAGTGCGTCTTCAACACCGGTTAGGCGGTTACTGATCTTTTCAGGACATTATCCTCGATATGTTTTTCGATCTGCTCAATATACGAGCACCCGACTGGTACCAAACATTCATCGATGGGCGACGATTAACCAGTGAGCACTGTCATCGTTCACGTGGGGCCGCTTCGCTGACCATGTTGCCTAGTGTATCGCAAGAGTCGAGACTCAACGGAGAAAGCCCAGTCCGAAACTACCGAACGGCCCGTCGTTGCGCCCTACCAAAAGCTCACCGACCAGTATATCGGTCTTCTCATCATGGTCTTCACCCATGCTGGCCTTTTCGAAGTTCGTAACCACACCTGAGTCACATATCTACTAACCTAACCTTACCCCAGGCCCTCACCTCCATGGTCACTGAGACCACCACCGGCTCGAACCTCTCCCGCAAAGCCACCCTCCTCATCGCCGAAACCCTCCACCTCGCGAACCGTGTTCTCCCCCTCAACGCCGCCGCCAAGGTGCAGGCCATCAGCCGCATCTTCTGCATGGCGGCGGATCGGTCGAACGTGGATTTCCGGATAATTGGGACGACGACGCTAGCGGCGATCGATAGTTTCAACAGGAATCGGACGAAGCTGGAGCCGAATGCGAGTGTGAAGCAGGTGCGGCCGAGGTAGGTTGGACGTTGCATCTTTGGATAGGAAAGGAAAGCAAGCTCACGCTGATTTTTCAGAGCAAACTCGGTGGAGGACGCTGTGCGCCGAGGCCAGCGGCAAGTGGAGCAGGTCAAGCTGAAGATGGGGATGAACATGGACGACAAGCAGTTCCAGTCGACCTTTGTGGAGGCGCAGGTGCATTCACTCCATTTTCACACTTTTTCTCCGGTGCTGAGATGTATGTCCCCAAGGTCCTCGCACAGAAGGATCACACAAAGTGGAACTTCGACACCGTCGTCGAGCTCGTCGAAGGCCCCTTCCTCGTACCCAAACGTGTCGAGGAGGCCATCCGCGTGCGCTTCATCCGACGCGTCATGTCCTTCTATCATCCGTTTAGCCATAGGTTCTCGGATATGCCCCGGAATAAGGTAAGCTAAAGGACCGGTCTAGGGGCTTGCGCTCATTCTTGCAGACGAACCAAAAATGGGTCCGG
>JAMQCK010000133.1:0-54301 GCA_024196135.1 Pleurotus ostreatus/Saccharomyces cerevisiae fusant | reverse complement strand
AGATTCTGCCCCGAATTCGAGTGCTCCCAAATGCACTGGCTCGCCCAGTCCGCGGCCTTGTCTGACAGCGTCTGGTTCCACACGAGCGCGACCGCGCCGTGCTGCGCGCGCTCGTCGTTGTGGGCCTTGAGCCACTGGTCGATCTCAGACTGGGGCGGAGCCGCGCGATTGACGAGGCTGTCGGCGGAGCGGGAGTCGACGGCGACTGGCGCAGGGCTGGCCCTCGCCGCGATGGCAGTGGTAAGGAGGACAACGGTGAGCTTCATTCTACCAAAGTCGTTGTAGAGCGAGGACTGAAGGAGAAGCAGAAGCGCTGGTACTTGGTACTTGGAGCCCCTGGCCTTTATACCTCGACGGCCGAGATTTCTTCGTGCCTCAAGAATACGGTAAGGCTGATTCAAATCTTGCTCGCTTCCGATGCCCAAGCATGGCCGCGCAGGGAATCGAGGGTGGACGGACGAGGGACGTACGACAGATACGTACGCTCCTGGTGAGGTGAAGCATAAGGTGCGGTGACATGGAGGTCGGCATATTCAGGTCAGGGTGTCGTCGAGTCTTTCCCTAACGATTGTCACGTTGACCTATTGCGGCGCTCGCTGACGTCCTTATTCAGGCCCAGGGGACGCGCTTGATGGGACGCACAAGAACGCCGATGAGAAGAACGTCGGAGGACGTGAGCGACCGATGTGTTAGTTCTGTCGAGTCAGATATTCTGTTTGCGAGAGCACACGGCTTACCTCGACAACGTCGAGGCGTTCGAAGTTTCGAACCGTGACAGCATCACTTGCCACCTTGGCCCTTGCCGCTTCCACGTTCGCTTACGTACTTCGTCGCGCTACGAATGCATGTCGGCGCCTATTCCCTTGTTCCCTCATTCTCCTCCATCTTCTCGAGAAGCACCACGTATGGGCGGTATAGTGTGCAAAAACCTCCAATGAGGTATTTCGACGCATGTCGCCGCCGGGGCTGAAAAACGACGCATGGATTCGACGAACTAGCGACATGGACGCAGATGATCGAATGAGAGGTGCGCTCACCTGTCTATCAAGCTCTTGCCAGGCAAAATACCCGGTGGAAAGGCAACTTAGGCGTCGCGGTTGCGCTAAGCCTGGTGAGTTCGGCTCCGTCCGAAGCGCCAGATTCCCGCGCTCACGTGAGCGGTGAGTTGGACTTCGTCTCGATCGCTGGCTCTTTATATTCACATCCGTAGCTCTTTGCTTCCTCACGAATCGAGTATCTAAGGACTAGGTAAGTCCTCTACATGGGCGAGAGTATGTTATGCACTGACAAATCAAAGCCCAACCCAAAAATACCGAGTCCTGACCGCCTTTGGGTCCGCGCTCGCAGTGTAGAGCGGTCAACGCACCATATCGGGATCTTCTGCCCCTCTATCGGTTTAAAATTGGGCACGAGCTGTTTGAAGAGTCACACAACGCACGAATATGTACATCGGGCCCACCGAATCTCGAGCCCTCGGCGGGAAAATAGGTTCAAGGCGCATGCGAATGGCAGTATCGAAGGTGACCAACGCCACTGAAAAGAGGATCTGGAGGTATTGAGCAACGTTCGTTGGCGGAGTCTGTCGTAGGTCCGATATCTGATGCAGTCTGCTCGGAGGTCAGTCCAGCGCGATGAGGTGAGAACAACGGGGTCACCACGACGCCGGCTGTGTCCTCCTGTCGTCAGTGAGCGCGCCTACACCATAGAAGTTGGCTGGGTACTCGCGAGGGATACCCAATTGAGGCTTGAACGCGGTCCGGAGAGCTTGGATCTTCGTCACAACCAACCTCTCGGCTTCGGCGCCGAGTGCTTACCATCGAGTCGGCGATTCCCGAGCCCGGACCGTTCACCACCCATTGTCCTCATCCCTTCATCGCCCTTGCGAACGGACGAGGAGCCGAGCACTGAAGGTTCCCATCACGGAATTTCTCGATCATATGCGTCGCTTGCGCAAGTTCATCAAAATCGTGCGTCGATATTGAATCTCGTCGGCAGCATGTGTCGAAAACCTCGTTGAGAGTTTTTGCACACTATACCGCCCATAACCACGCGCATCCCTCAGCAATCACCACAGACATCGAATAATTTGATCCTGCCATTTTTGCTCTCCACCAGCGCTCGCATACTATGGATCCCGAAAGGAGAATAGACCCGGAGAAGGTATACTCGTCCGTTCTTCCGCTGTCCCTTTGGCACGATAACCGACTCTCTCAGAATCGAGGAATGCAAGGCCATCTTCGCAACCGCGATACCCTCTCCCCTGCCACCAGAACCTCCTGCACCGACCAAGCCCCCCAGACCGAGATTGGTTATGCCCGGCCAGCATCTCAATATCTTCCCCGCCACTCTGCCTGCCGACGCGCTTCCCCCGCTCCAGTCGAAGCCCATCGATGGCTTGTTCCCGCCGATTTATATGTTTGGCTGGCGCTACGACGAGGATGCGTATGTGAAGCGTTACGCCGGCACCTCCCAGGACCCTTCTCGACGCTCTTTTCTCTGTAATTACGTCGACCGCTTCCATATAGAGCACAGAGGCGTAGAACCGTGAGTTCAATCATTCTCTTGTCGAAACCGTCTCCATCATAAATTGCAGTAGCGGTCACTCTAACTACTCGCACCAGGCCCGACGTGGACGCCGACAACCTCGTCCCAGACAAGTATGTGGTGTTCATTGCCACTAATCTTCTGAAGATATTTCTTCGTTCGTCACAGGACCGCACCCGTTGCGAGATGATTCAGTCTTTTTTGGGAGAGACAGACGAGCCACAGTGGTACCGTCGGACATGATAAACGTTTATACTCCCCTAGGCACTTTTGTCATCGCTTTTGCCACTGCGTACACTTTTTATACACCTTTCTACCTTGAGATTAATCATAGCAAGTCTCGACGAACACGGCAGGCGCTGAAGGCATGCCGCCCTCGTGTGTGTTGACGTAGACCATGCGCGATGAGCGTGCGCTAATCTCTCTTGCTGCCTTCGCCCATCATCGCCGACTTCGTGTATACCGATTCTACCTTATAACTCGTCGTCAACTGGTTCTTGGGGACAACATGGATAAGCCATTTTTGTAAGTGTTTTTTGCTGACGTTGCTCGCTCGAGGTCGATTGACTCGTGCAGGGTCGAGGAATGCAAGACTACCACATTCGCAAGTGCGACTCCGCTGCCCGCCGCTCCAGACACTTCCGAACCTCCGGCACCTCGCAAGCCCTCCAAGCCGATGAGAGTCCTACCTGGACAGCACCTGGACATCTTTCCTCCAAAGCTCCCAGCGGATACGCTGCCCCCGCCCACATCTGAGCCCGTCGGCGACCTCCTCCCACCGGCGTAAATGTTCGGCTGGCATTACATCAACGAGGCGTTCAGGGAGCGATACATGGGGGGTGGCAGATCCTTCGAAGAGGACATGAAGCGCTTCGCGAAGGAGCGTCCGGGTGTGAAGCCGTGAGTATACTTTTATATCATTCAAAATCACTCTGGCAATCGCGTCCTCGCTGTCGCGCTCATCGCGGAACTCTTTATCGTACTCGACACACTGAACACTTCCATCAGCCCCGCCCTTGACGCCGCGTATGTCATCACCAACGATTTCATGATATACCTTGGGACAAACTTGTTTGAGTGGGGTCGCTATTGTTCGGAGGATCGCGAGCGCGTCGAGGTCATCCGGGATTTTCTGGGAGAGGGCGAGCCGATGTGGTATCGCCGAACGTGAGCATCGGCGGTATGTCGATTGAAGCGCTGCGCCCTTCGTTCGAACAGAGGCTACAGACAGTGGAGGCTTCGCTTTCGGATCACAAGAAAGGGGGAGACGTTGATCAATTGCAAGCTGCGTACATAGTGTGATAGCTCATTGCTATTCTAGATGTCCTTGTGGAATGGTGCGTATGAATGTCCAATGCGATGCTATGATGCCTATGAATGTCCAGTGTGTTGAAACATACATGAGTGCGTGATATATGGTATCGTGCGTGCGTGAGAGGTCGTAAGTAGAGGCGTACGGGTCGTCGATAATCGTCCGCCCGGGTCATCAATAGTCGTCGGTCTCCGTTGTGAGATAAACCTTCCGTAGTTGCGAAGTCTGACCCTCCTCTCTGCACGTCGGGCATTTGTTGTCACGTTTGTAGGCGTGATGGATGCATCTGACGGGAAATCAGCACGACCCTACGGCGCAGATAATCAAGGGGAACTCACGTCGCGCAATACAAATGCCCACAGCGCGTCAAGCACGCCAGCTCCGGCGCCTCCTTGCACATCGGGCACGCGAAGCTCGACACCGTCGCCTCGTCCTCCCCGACCTCATTGTCCTCGTCTTCATGCTCATCCTCATCGTCGTAATCAAAGTCGAGGAGATCGTCTTCATTGGAGTCCATCCACGAGTGATCGCCCCCGTCCGCGTCCTCCTCCGGGTACGGCTCCTCGGGATAGACGTCGAGCCCAACGCGATCTTCCCATCCCTCCTCATAGTCATCTTCTTCGTCCAACTCAGCCTCGTCGTCGCTGTCGTCGCAGTGCGGTGGCGCCTTCTCGTAATGGCAGCGCAGCCCGGCGGGCGTGCGAAACTCCATCTCGCACAGAGTGCAGTAGTTGTGGATGCGGGAGTATTGCAGATGCTGTGAGGACAATGCGTTAGTGGGGAATCAGCGGGGAGAGAGGGGATGACGCACCTTCCGGTAGACGTTGAGGTTGAGGAAGCGGCGATCGCAAGGAGCGCAGTAGGGGTGTTTAATGGACTGCTGAATGTGCAGGTTGCGGTCCTCGTTATCGTAGAAGTAGTCGTCGCAGATGGCGCAGTAGCAAGCTCCCGTCATATTGGTTGATTGTGTGGGCGGTGGGTGGTTTGGTTTAGTCGTTCGAGTGCGCTTGTTGTTGCAACGACGATGGCGGTAGCAGAAGAGATGAACTCACCCTTTTCCCTCGCCGTCTTATATATCCAGCACCTGCAGCCCCTCCAGTGTTTCCGGATCGCACGCCTCCGAGTGGAATAGTCTCGCGAGCACCACCTATGTCTTGCCTTGGTGGCCGTATCGAGCAGTATCACTTACCTCGATGATGCCCATAGTCCGCCTTGGTTACCCGATGCGGAAGCAAAAGTCTATCCTCGAATAGGGTTAGTGTTCAGATCCGCGGAAAAGCGCTCGGGTTCCTCGGACGAGGCCTCGGGCTTCTCGGCGGGCAGCGGTGGTCGTCAGTATCGAGCTGAATGTCTTAGACACGGTTGCGAAGTGACGATGCTGGACACTTCCACAGAAAATGTGGGACGGTGAATAGGGGGAAGGGCGAACGAAGTCGTCAAGGTGGGTGAATAGGGTATGGGCAGCACTACGAGAGGCTGAACTGAGATAGGACAGCACGTGGAAAGGCCGCTAACCTGTCAGGATAGGGGAGACTTGGCCTACCGCTTGCCGTTGCAGATAGATCCACCATTTACGCACTTCGCAATATCAGTCGGAAGTGCCCTTCCTCCGACGATGCTCTCGACGATGTTTTGACAACCGTGTGCAGTCCTCAACGCCTCTGTCATTGGCAGTCCTTGCTCAGCATGCACATCCGACCCAGGACAGGTACAGAATCCACTTGATCCCCCCTTCAAGCGAGTTCCCCTGGCGCAGGTACTAGACCGCAAGCCCTGAAGTCACGAGAAAGTCAGTACCACCATCCAGACGGCCAGGAAGAAGCATAAAAGACATCGACGCACGACAAGGCCCTGAACATGCCAAAATCGCGTCTATGCATCACAACGGCAAGTACCTTACCCCGACCGTAAGCATCAGTATGTCCTATGTTCACCGCAACCCAGGTGCGATGCGGAAGCGAGAAGCCGGTGAAGACGAGCCCTAGCACTCAACTTCCTGTGTATAAAAGTGAGCTCGCGCACTCCGTCGGCCTCAGCAACTTACACTTGCTTCTACATTCCCGTCCTTCAGCGCGCTGAAAATGAAGCTTACCATCGCTATCCTCTTCGCCGCGCTCGTCGCCACCGCTTCTGCAAGCCCGGCCGTCGACGTGAGCGAGGTCGCCACTGGCGCGGATGCAAGCGAGCTCCTCGTCAACGCGGGCGCCGAGCCCCTCAGGCTCATCGCACCGCGCGCCGAGTCCCTCATCGCGCCTCGCGCCTCCTTCTTCATCGAAGCTCGACAAGACGACAATGGCACATCCCAAACCAACGGCACCTCCCAGGACGAAATCGACCAGTGGCTCACCGCGCACAACGCCGAGCGCGCGCAGCACGGCGCGGTCCCGCTCGTGTGGAACCAGGACCTCGCCGACGCGGCGATGAGCTGGGCGAGTGTGTGTGTGTACAAGCATAATCGGGGCGGGCAGAATATTGCTGCACGGTATAGTGAGTAGTTTGGTTCGGGTTGTGGGGTGAAGAGATGGATCGTGGGATGGGGGTTTGGGCTGCCAGCGAGGGAGTTCCGGTCCGGGATGGAGACGGAGAGATGCACGTACCGATGACGCCACGACAGACACCAGGGCGAACTTCCCTCGCGAGATCGACCGCGCGGTCGCGCAGTGGAACAATGAGCGCAGTAAGCAATGCCCCGCCTCTCGTCATCCAGATACTCTGACTTACACATCGCTATCCCATAGGCCAGTACAACGCCACCACTTTCGAAGGCGCCGGCCACTGGACGCAGGTCGTGTGGAAGCACAGCAGGAACCTCGGGTGCGCAGCCTACTCGTGCCCGCAGGGCACGCTCGGCAAGAAGGAGGGCGACAAGTGGAAGTGTGCGTGTCGGCATTGCTTTGGGGTCTGGGTCGTCGAGATGCAGCGTGCAGGCGAGGATGCTAACGCCCCACAGCCCTTTGGTACTACGTGTGCAACTACGATCCCAAGGTGAGTATCTCTGTGCAAGAGCTGGCAGAAATGAGCGGCCCACTCACCAAAGCGCAGGGCAACGTCGTCCCGGCGTCCAAGTACTACCCGAGCAACGTGCAGCCCTGAAGGACGTGCAACGTGCAGCCTTAACGAACGACCCGGTGCGGGCGAAGTGTGTCCCTAGGCGTGTAAAGTCAAATATGATTTGCGAAGGGGGATTTGAGTGGCTGAAGGGAATACGAAAGGGCGAAAGACAGTCGTCGTCCTGTACCTCGTAGTCATTGATCTCTACAACGTAGTCATTGGTCTCTACAAGGTAGCCATTGATCCGCATATGGAAGGCCTTGTGCTGCGAAAGGAAGCTCCCGCTGCCAGATCCGATCGGGATCATGGCCAGGCGACGGACGAACCGACAAATGGGGACAAAGAAGCACGACGTGGCCAGAGAATTTGCAATCCATTCGTGGCCAATGAATTGCAAATTGATTGGGCATGGCCATAAATCGAGTGGTTATGGCCATACATCGAGTGGTTATGGCCATAAATCGAGTGGTTATGGCCATAAAGCGTGTGCTTATGGCCATAAAGCGTGTGATCTGGCAAGCAGGATAGCGACAAGCCAGCGTACCGCGAAGAACCGATTCCGCGCAGGTTTTCGAGGATCACGGTCGATGATTGAGAATTATCTTTTGGAACGTCAGCCTTTCGGGTTTGACGTCCAGCTCAGCCCTGTGCACACCAGCATCCTCGAGGTGGACGTACTTGGATCGAGCCCCTACCCGTCCTACCCAGAGAGCACGTCGCACGATCGAGCTCAACCTATGCCTACCGAGTGAACGTCGGCATCTGACATTGCTGCTGCTACTGCTACGCGCACTCCCTCGACAAATTGATGGTGGGTTACACTTGCTGACTGTGATCGGAGGGTATCAGCACGGATGGACGAAGTTTGAGACGACGCTGGAGCTGAACCCGTGAACGCTGAAGAGGGACAGCGAGGAAAACGAGAGGAGACTCACAGCCGTATCCTCAGCAGCATCACCTGATTCCCATCTTGAACATCTGCGCCAGCCCCCATCGCGCGCTTGAAGAGTTCCGCTCGTTAGTCGGTCTTCATCGCGAGGAGAATCTGAAGAGTAAGCATCAACGCCAGCCCATCATCACTCTCCCTTCCAACCCTCGCCACCCTTCTTCAAAAGACACAATGGGAAACGAT
The DNA here is from genome assembly GCA_024196135.1 of Pleurotus ostreatus/Saccharomyces cerevisiae fusant. Taxonomy (NCBI): domain Eukaryota; kingdom Fungi; species Pleurotus ostreatus/Saccharomyces cerevisiae fusant. Next base: position 46,262 of record JAMQCK010000133.1, on the reverse strand, counting down.
GACAAAAGAAACGATACTAAAAGACGCAAACACTCATCCACGACACGCGTTCATCCATCCTCACCTGAATCTCTCCGCTCCTCCCCACTCCACCCGAAGGCCGCGATCCAAGCAGTCAAGCTTGATGGGCTGGGACGGCGATCAGGGTTCATGAAGTGGTACAGTAGCGCTGGACCGAGCGAAAGAAGTAAAGAGCCCACCTGGGAGAATTGAAGGTAGAACTCGACGGCTTAGTCGAGATAGTGAGCGCGGTCACGGCGGGTCTGGGGGAGACGCACGCCGGACAATGAGGAAAGTCAGCGCTGAGCAGAGGAGTATATGACCCCTGGGTAGTGGGAAAGGCGAGTGGGGGACAATGGGCTGTGCGTCAAGCATGTTAATGTCCCAGCTGAACACTGAAAGTAGGGTAGAACTCACCGGATACCTCGACGACATCTTTGGCAAGATTCTCAGGTGGCTCGACTTGGACACTTCGGTCAACCGCACGCCCGCGCATGTACACGGCCATTCACTCGTTTTCGCCCGACCTCCCAGAACATAGCTCTCGAGGATCTGCGCCCTGCGAATACAGAGCGTACCATAGATTGTGTTGCCCGCGGCTACGGGTACCAGAATGACGAGCGTGGCTCAAGGACTCGATGTGCGTATGCGGCGACTTCAAGGAATAGGGGCAATGTTGAGAGCAATGTGGTTTCTCTCCCTGAGAGCGACACCCACGCTTGCAATGCGAGGTCGGCGCGATCCAAGTGCGAGTAAGCCCACATCGACAGCTTTGGAGGACATTGTCGTGTCTTCAATTGGTAAGCAATACGCATATATCCCGTACTTGCAGTATATCACATCGACATACGACCCAGATGCTATGATGAGATGTCCCTTGCACGCCTCGAAGGTGTCCCCTTGCAAGCCACGATCGTGGAGGGGAGCCCGACGCCAAACGACACCCTACGTCCTCAACCACGCCGTCTTCGCGATCTTCTTCTGCCGCTTCTGCTCCTTGAACCGTTCCTACGCCGGTCGTCAGCAACACGACCCCTCTCCAATACCCACACCACTCACCAAATCCTTCTTCGTCGGCCGCTTGCGCTTCTTCCCCGCCGCCTCCTCCTCCGCGCGCGCGGCGGCCTCCTGCTCCCACTTGTCCATGTCGAAGAAGACGGAGTTCATGCGCCGCATGCGCTCGTACTCGCTCAGGTGGCTCGGGTCGCGGCCGCTCGCGCCGGTGAACGCGCCCGTGCGCGCGTTGAACTTGGCGACGAAGGCGGAGGTGGACGCGGCGTTGGGCGTGGCGGAGGTGAGGGAGGGGTCGAGGTGCGCGAGCGCGGGGTCGATGCCCTGGGCGAGGGCGGCCTGCTGGAGGGCGGTGTAGGCGCCGGTGGGGGGTGGGGAGGTTGCGGTTGCGGCAGTGGACGTGGGATCGGTGGTGGTGGAAGGACCGGCGGCGGCGCTTGAGGTAGAGGCGGAGGCAGAGGGATCGAGCGGGTTCGTCCAGGTGGTCTCGCCGGTCTGGGAGTTGTAGAAGTAGTAGGCGTTGTACTGCGGGGCGAAGACGGCCTGCCAGGGCGTGCCCTCTGCTGAGGGCTGCTGCTGCGATGTCGAGGGCTCGGGGGAGGCGGACTCGTCCGCGGCGTCATTCGGGTTTTCCTCATTCTCCTGATCGGAGTCGGAGGCGTCCCCTGCGTCCTCTGCTGCTGCTTCTCGCTCCTTGCCCTTGGCTTCGTGTTTTGACGCCGAGGACTCGGATTCGGTCTCCTGCGGGACAGTGGTGCCACCTTGGTCATTCACATCATTGGCAGAGGAAGTCGGTTCGGGCGTTGGGGAGGGCATGGTGAACGAGCGAGGATGCAGCGATGGTGGTGAGCAAGCGCGAAGAATGGCCGCGAATGTTGATCGCTGTTGGCGTCATCGGCCACGCGGTCGGACCCACAAAGTCCAACAAGGTCGACAAGCGTATACCTAGACCGGCTCAGCAGGAGACCTTGACCAGGATATCTAGCCAGTAAGCCCTTCACCGCTCGAAAGTCTCAGCCTGAAGGAGAGCGTCTTCACCCCCTGTTCAACAACAATGCCTTCCTTTCCTGGGTTTAATTGATGAGACGCGCTCCGGACGCGTGGCGCCCTTTGCCGCAAACCATCATCTCACCATGGACGTCGACATGGCCGATGCGCAACCCTCACAACACGGGAAGCAATCAGGAGTCCCCGTAGACGACGCCCACCCCTTCGATCTCGAGAGCTACATCTCCAACTACACCGGTGCGTCCTGGCGCTTAGCCCTCAATCCCCGTCTAACCGCTCTTCAGGCCGCACAGCGATCTTCCGCCTCATCCACATCATCTCGCACTGTCCGACGCTCGCGCCCGAGGCGTACAAAGCCGCCGTGGAACATGTGTATCAGTCGAGAGATCCGCAGCTGTACCAGCAGGTGCTCAGCGCGTACGAGAGCGTCGCCGCGTCCGCGGGCACGCCCGACGCGCCGTTCCAGAAGCCGGAGGACATCATGCCGCTCGACCCCAAGTGGATCGACGAGACGAACGCGCGGAACGCGAACGAGCGCGTGAAGCTCGAGGTCGAGCTTAAGTCGTACACGAACAACATGATCAAAGAGAGCATCCGGGTGCGTGGTGCGCGCGATGTGTGGAAGATGGGTGCTGATGGAGGCGTAGATGGGCCATCGCGATCTCGGGAACTTCTATCGCGCGGTGGGCGATCCGGCGACGGCGCTCAAGCACTTCACAAAGTCGAGGGAGTTCTGCGCCACAGGGCAGCATGTACTGGAGATGTGTTTGTCGGTTCTGGAGGTGCGTATTCCCCTACCTCTTTTCTAACACATACATCACCATCCTCTCTTGGTCACCCTCGCCTCCATACATTCCTGCCCGTGCATTCATTACTGGCGCCGTCCCCCTGCCATCTCCCTTCCTCCCATCCACTCTCCCTTCCTCCCATCCACTCTCCCTTCCGCACATCCCCTCTTCCTCCCCCACCCTTCCCCTCATCCCCCTTTTCTGCTTCTCTCCACCCTCGCACACGCATACTCACCCACCCGCAGCTCCTCATCGAACAACGAAACTACACCCACCTCCCCACCTACGTCTTCAAGGCCGAGACCGCGCTCGACGCCGCGGTCGCGCAGGAGAAGAGCGCGAGCAGCAACCCGATGGCGCCCGCGGGGGGTGTGGGTGAGTGGGTCTCTTCGACATCGTGCCTACTGTCTTTCGTCGTGCACGACCATTGCGATGTCTTTGCTTTTGAGCCCAACATCCCCATCTCCAACCTCATCGCTGCGGCGGCCTTCCAATTCTACTTGACTTCAACATTTCCCTGACTTCAACATTTCCCTGACCCAGCATATCCCCGTGAACCTCAATCCTGACTCTGCTCTCAGGTGCTGGCTCCTCTGGTTCCGCCGCGCGCAAGCAATCCGCGGACCGCGACCGCATCCAGTCGAAGCTTGACTTTGCGCAAGGCCTCGCGAACCTCGGGCAGGGCTACTACGACAAGGCTGCGTACCACTTCTTGCGCGTGGGGCCGGCGAAGGATCTGGAGGATTGGGCGGGGACGGTGCGTGGCGTGTTCTTCTACCTGACCCACACCCTTGTCTACCTAACACACTCCCTTGCCCGCCTATCCCTCTCTCCACCTGCTCCTCTGCCTCCCTATTCCCTCACACCAAAGCCACTAACACCTCCTCTCTCCACTACACCCTCCGCCAACCACTACCCCTTTCGCCAACCACAACCTACTACCCCCTCCCCCATCGACCCATCCCCAAACCTCACCAACTAACCACATCCCACTAACTCTCCCCCTACTCATCACACTCACTTACCACCCCCTACTAACCACATCCACTAACCCTCCCCCCAGCTCGTCGCCCCCGCCGACATCGCCATCTACGGCACGCTCTGCGCCCTGTCCTCCTACTCGCGCGCCGCGATCAAGGCGCAGATCCTCGAGAACTCCGTGTTCGGGGCGTACGTGGAGCAGGAGCCGTACGTGCGCGAGCTGATCGAGGCGTATATGGCGAGCAAGTTTAAGGTCGTGCTGGAGGTGTTGGGGAGGTATTCGGTGAGTGAAGGGGTTTTTATGCGCGCTTTGGGTTGAGTGTTATACGGCCGGTGGCGCCCACGGGTCTGACGATGTTGGACGACCGCAGGAGGTCGATGAAGCGCTGTGTGTAGTCCGCTAATCATCTCCTCACAGACCCGCCACGCCCTCGACATCCACCTCGCCCCGCACGTCTCCGCGCTCACGACGTCGATCCGTAACTGGGCTGTCAAGCTGTATTTCCAGCCTTTCCAGGTGAGCGCTGCTTTCGTCCCTTAGGGCTGCTCCTCTAGTCCGACCGCGTCGGAATCCTCTAGTCCGATGGCGTCAGAAACCTCCTCTAGTCCGACCGCGTCAGAATCCTCTAGTCCGACCGCGTCAGAAACCATCGAACCTAACCCCCTCTCGCAGTCCATCAAGCTCGACCGCATGTCCGCGGCCTTCGGTTGGACTGTGGAAGAGGTCGAGCGACAGGTGGTAAGATTGATACAGAGCGGGGAGATCCAAGCGAGGGTGGATAGTGAGAACAAGGTGGGTGCGAGCTATGAGCACTCGGTTTGGCGAGCTAGGAGATGGTAGCCGGAGTGGTAAGGGGACGGAGGAGGGAGGGGAGGAGAGGGGGATGCAGGTGGGCGTTAGGCGCTGATGAGAGGAGTGGATGCGAGGGAGGAGAGGATGGGGAAGAAGTGCAATGAGAATGGGAAAAGGGGGATGAGTATGGCGCTGACGCGTACCCTGCAGATCCTCCTCGCGAAGAAGACCGATTACCGAGCGGACCTGTTCGAGCGCGCGATGAAGGCCGGCGCGGATATCCAAGAGGCAAACCGGAAGGTGTTGCTGAGGATGAGATTGTGAGTGATCGCTTGTTTTTCCTCGCCTCAACCGCGGCTGGCGTCGCCGCTACGCACCCAGCCTTCGCTGCCGCCGCTGTTGCGTCAGATCAGGAAGATGTCGATCCGCCCCGGCGCCTGCATCTCTTCTATTCGTCGTCCTGGTGTCCTCTGTTCTTCGATTGCTTACATCCTCCCCCTCAGCCAGCAAGCCGATCTTGTCATCAAGGCGCCAAAGGGGCACGCGTCGCAACAGCAGCAGCAGCTGGAGATGTCCATGTTCACGCAGGAGGCGTGAGCCAAACGCGCGTACGTGGTGAGGTTGGTGAGGAGGCAGGAAGGAGAAGCTACATCCACGTACGCGACTCTGTATTATCCCAGTTGACTTCGGAACTGACGGACGATTGGCAGGGTCATGTTGTTTACTGTATTTCTATCAAAATTGAATGCTTGATCTACTATATCGTAGACCGTAAGGCTTTTCTGAAACGCTGGTTTCGCGAGCTTGCTCTTACGCTTCATGCGACTTTGCAGCACCAAGTGCATGTCCATCGTCCGGCGTCCCTGCGCGAGATTTCGCGGCACGTCGTCTCATTGCTCTCCTGCTTCGCGAAAAAATCACATGCATCTACGAGCTAGCCACTCGATTGCAAATATGTTGGCCATGTTCAATTCCGTCGCCCGATGCCCGATCTTTCGTGGCCATGATCCCGATTGGATCTTGTCGGCCATGCTTTACTTCCGCAGCGTAAGACCTTCCATATGCGGATCAAAAGACTACGTTGTGAGGATCCACAGCTTCTATGGCTCCGCGGTAAGCAACGATGGCTACGATGTGTGGTCCGATGGCTGCGTTGTGAGGGAGGATCTATGGCCATGTTGTGAGATTCAGAAAACTATGTCGTACACCGCGAGGACGACCTCCCGCGATAAAGATGGTGACTCTTCCTCCACAGGGGAGTCGCGAGGTGCGGCTGGGGCAAAGGAGAGCTAGCACTATGTCTCTTTTGCGACTGACCTTCTGGCCCACGATGAACAAGCATGTCATAGACTGGTTCAGAGGAAGAGGGGACTGCATGGACGCTGATTGGGCATGTCTAGGGCGCACAAGGACGATCCATCGCTCACGCGTGGTCTCTGACTCTGTATGTCGCGTCGTTAATTAGCTCGTAGACTCGAGGCTTGTGACCGCGTATTCTATTCTAGAGAGTCCGGTGTAAAAGGAGGTTCATCACACAAGCATCGCCCTATATGTAGAATACCAGGTTCTCTATCGCAATGACAATCAAGGATAATGGATCAGGCCTACGGCGAAGGAAAAGACTTCTTACACGACGGAGGCATCCCACCATTTCACCCATCCTTGAAGGTCAGCGACATCTCCGCGTGCTGCCCATGCCCAAGGGCCTGCACCAACTTATCAAACCAGAGTTTTCCCGCAAGCATGTCCACCCTGCGCGGGACGACGCCCACCTCCGCAGGCCCGGCGCTCTCGACGCGATTCAGCATGAATTGCATGACCTCCGCTTCCCACGACCAAGACTCTCCAGCATCTCGCGCCCATGTACCACCAACGTCGGGCGTGCGCCTAGCAATGCGCAGCTCCGCAACATCCGCCACCGTGAGCGGCGCTTGCAAATACTCATAAATCGCCCCCAGAACATCCGCGATCCTAAGGTACTGCCCATCCGGCCTGCGGACGACCAGCGGGCCCCACGCGTGCCACTGCCAGTCGGCGAGCTGGGGGATGTAAATGGTGAGGGTGTGGATTGGAAAGTAGGCGATGGAGGTGTCGGCGAGGGGCGTGTCATCGACGACGGCGGGAGGCGCGTCCCAAAGGTGCCATTGAAGTTCACCTTCAGTGAGAGGGGGTGGATAAAAATTGATTTGGCCCAGCGGGCGCGAGGGCGAGTTTGAATCGCAGGATGAATATGGCGGTGGTCGAATTGCAGGGACGCGAGGAGTTTGTGTGTATGAGGAGGCTAGAGGCTGGCGCGCGCGATGGAGAGGTGTCAGCCCTGGAGATGCGGGAATGACGGGTGCTGGGCGTTCGTGGCGTGGAGAGTATCCCAGGGCGGGGCTTACTACTGGTTTGCGATAGATCCGCTTCAGCCGAGTGCTAGAAGGTCATGTGAATCACAGGCGCACCATAACTGTACGGAGTGGAGCCGATGTGCAGAGCCCTGGCGAAAGGCCTCTTGAAAATGTTGCTCACTCCTCTGACGGCGTTGCGGACAGCCATGGCTTCGAAGAATGTGTAAAGTCGAGATGTGAGCCATCGCGAACGGGTTGCGTGTTATAAAACGTGCTCAGGCCGCGAAGGTCAGCGCGGTCACAATTACACGGCGTCGGCGGTCTTGCGCTACCAGGTCCGCGCGCAACGGACCCAGCGCGATGCACTGCTTTCAAGCGGGGCCCTCGAAGGACACCTTCCGTCTTCACGATTGGACCCTCGACGTCCGTTGTAATGAATATACGGAGATATCGCAGTAGAGTGGGTGCTTCCTCTGCAAGGCACAGATCTCGAATGTCATCCCGGGGCGTATGAGAGCGTCCCGAGGCGTCCCGTGCGAGATACGTGAGAAAAGAAGCGTCTGATCTGCAGGCGATAAGCTACAGAGTTCCCGTGAGCGCGGATGGTGGACCGAGATGGACCCTCGTAGACCCCATCGTTGACCACGTTGAGAACACGCACATCTGCCAAACGTCAGAAGCGCGATCACGTGATTGCCATGCGCGGTCGCACCTTGCTGCACAGGCGAGGACGGGATGATGAAGAATGCACCGTCCACTGTCTAAGAAGGGAATAGTCGGAAGATGGTGCGGATAATCATTTCGACCCTGCGCATGGGAGCTTCTCCGCTGAGGGAGGTCCCTCGAGAACTTGGGGAACTCGAGGAGGCGTCCTGCAAATGTGACTGCTCGACGCCGCCGGCAAGGACGTCGGAGTTGAGGCAGTAATCAGTAGGGAAAGGAGAGCCTCATCAGAGCGTACGACGCTACCAGAGAGCTCAACAAACAAGCCCAGAACCGAACACGCTCGTTTAGCTCATCGGGACTGCGCCGTCTTCCGCGCACGGAAACACCGACCGAACTCGACCTTGGCCCGATCCGCAGTCGTCCAGAAGTATAGCCTCCATTCCAGCTCCACATTGTGACGCCGAATCCATTGACTCACTTGAGAAGAAAGCAAGGACAAGTCGGACGCCGCCGAGCAGAAAGCTATCGTTTAGATTCCGCCATCACAACGCGTTCGAAAATATGGGGGACGGTGCTGACATGGATCTGACGCCGTAGAGACGGAGGCGGTGCGCGTGGGACGCTTTCCCGAAAGCGGACGACCGCGTCGGAAAATCTGGAGGATGGGATCAATCAGCGTGGAAAATACGGCCCTGCGGTGGCAAGCGCTGTGGACGCCGTAGACGCTGATGGCAACGGTGCTATTGGTGGTTGGTATGTTTAAGCGTATAAGAAAGAGTAGACAGACGCGCAGAAGAGGCTGCAGGAGGACTGGGAGACGGCGCAGCCATCGATCCTTGAAATTCGTAAAGTCCTCATTCCGTGATGCGGACGCCGGCTTAAACGCACTCCAAGCAACCTCAAGGTCATCCAATCAATGCTTTGCGCGTGCTCGAGGTGCGCGACGGGCGGATATCGCGATGGAAGCTGAACATTGTACGTACGCGAGGCCAGCCAGAAAGGCACACATGCGAAATGTACCACAGTCCGGGGCCGTATGGCGTGCGGCGCGGGATCACATCCTGCCTGACGGCGCGGTCATCCTGATTGAAGTCGGGGGCCTCCTTGCTGAACCGATTCACCCTGCTCGAAAAACGGCCGGGGACCCGGCCTGTAATTTTAGATCAGCGACGCCTCGAGCACAACTTACCCCCATTCTTGCTTACCCTTGTTGACTTATAACCCCCGCGCTGGGATCTCCCTCCTCCTTCTCCCCATCCCCCATCTGCGCAGTTGCGTCCCGTCGTAGTTGCGCGTCCACCTGCGTATCCCTGAGGTTTGTACGATCCCCCGCTCATCGTCGAGGCGCTTGCTGACCGTCAACATCGTATAGGCGCCGCACTCACCAACGTCGCCACTCACCCATCGTCATCGACACCGGCTGTTCCCCAGTCCGCTTTTCCACTACCGATGGCGCCCCGTTATTTGCACACCGGGCGGGCACCTTCGGGCGCCTTCCCTTCCACCGATCGCCTGTGGCTCGAGCCCACCGACCATCGCCACTCGTCGATCAGTCCGGCATACACCATGTCCCACGGTCAATACCAATCGCGGTACGGCCACGAACACTACACCCAAGACAGACGACCGTCAGTACACCTTCCCCCTCATCCTAAGCAACGCACTCACACGCATATAGATTCGAGTATGATCAGCGCTTCGCTCATGCGCCCCTCTCTAGGCAGGCCAGCATAGCGTCCTCCGAGGATATCGCCATGTCTGAGTGAGTGGCGTCCTAACTTCGATCTCATTATTCCCCCTCCTCTAACTGCATTGAACTGACGCACCCTCTCTCAGGCCCCTCACACCCAGCCCTATGCCCCGCACGCCGCGCACATTGCCGGGCGACGTCGTGCTCTCCCGAAGCCAGACCCCCGCCCCGCGTCCTGCGTGCGCGTATCCTGCCTTCGCGCCGTCTCCCTCTTTCGCGCCTTCTCCTGCGCTTGCGCGGTCTCCCTCTTTCACGTCGTCCTCTGCGTTCGCACCGTCTTCCGCTTTCGCATCAGCGTCATCCCGCATCTTCAAGCCATCGCCAGCCTTCGCCCTGCCTGCCGGCCCCGTACCATCGCTCTCCCGTGCTGAGTTCGACGACGACTCGGACGACGATGATGAGCCCATGCCGCCTGCCGCATGGGTCGAGTCCACGGCGAGTCGATGGGTCGAGCGTGCGGATAACCCTCGGGTCGAGCGTACGGGTAGCCCTTGGGATGAGCGCGCGGATAGCCCCATGCCCCCCACCTTCGAGTTCGACCTGCCGGGCCCCGTTTCGCGTCTGGAGTGTCTTGCGTTCGTGGCGTCGTCTGTGTCCGCGTCGACCTCTGATACGTCGCCCGCTTTCGCATCGGCCCCCACGCTGGCCTCGAGCTCTGCCTTCGCACCACCGCAGGGCTTCGCTCCGCCACCTCAACTCGCGGCGCGGCGCTTCCCAGTCTCGAGCGAAGACGAGGACGATGCCACCCCCAACGTTAACAAGTTCGATCTCGAGGACAAGAAACTGCAAGCCGTCGTCTTCGCATACCTCAAGCCCGCCTCCAAGTCCATCTTCAACATGACCCACCCGCCGATCACCATCCTCCGCCCCGCGCCGGCGTTCATGGATAAGGCGATCGAGTGCCTCAAGAAGCGGCAGTGGGCGAACTGGCTGAAGAAGTTCGCGACCGGCGAGCGCTACGGGCCCGTCCTCACGTCCAACCCGCGCCTCGCGATCGCCCGCATCCACCGCGTCCGCGTGCAAAAGTGCGCCATCGAGCTCGCGAAGGTCGAGTACAGGTACACGGCGACGCCGTGCGAGCTGAAGGCGGCGAAGAAGCGCGTGAAGGAGGCGAAGCGGCTTGCGAAGACCGCGGTCAAGAGCGCGTTCCCGCAGGCTATCGCGGCGATGAAGGGCGCGCGCGTGCTCGCCAACCGATTCGCGAAGCGCCACACCAGGGGGTGGTCGAGGCGATGGCACGAGGAGCGGGCGACGAAGCTGGAGGCGGGCATGAAGGCCGCCATGAAGAAGGCGCCCTCGCCCGCGCCCCCTCGCCGCACCTCCAACAAGCTGCCCCAGCGCATCGAGAACTTGCGCGTCGATCCGCTCGTCAGGAAGTTCGGCGCGCACCACGTCAAGTGCGCGTGCTGCCTGGAGAAGATCGCCACCGAGGGCCGCTGGGAGGTCTACGCCGCCACCCTGTTCAACAAGCACGTCTGGCTGAAGTGCGAGGGGCTCAAGAGGTGGGCTACGGAGGCTCCCACTCCGGAAGAATGGACAGAGTTGCGGGCCAAGCGCAACAGGTACGCTGAGGCTATAGTGAGTCGGTTCGTATTCGATGTGGCGAGTCGGGTGTGCTGATGCGCGAGCAGCACGATATCTACGTGCCGGTAGCGTGCGAGACCTCCAACTCGGAATGCCATTGCTACGATTTCGGGCTGGAGTGGAAGCGTCGGATTGAGACCCGGAAGAATCAGGCGAAGAATCGCAACTGGCCCAGGCTGGCTGGCGAGCGCGGGTTGATCCTTGTCGGCAAACACCAGGATGGCCATTTCATCCGTGACCGAAAGTAGTGCGTGTTCCCATTAACCTCGTAGGCTCGCCGCTGACCACCATGTCCAGGTGAATTTTTCCTTTCTCTGTCGTGTATCTATTCGAGGTTCTGGTGTCTGGTCGTGGGCGTAAAGCGCGTCTCCTGTGTGATGTACGCTGCATTATCGACCCAATTATGCTTTCCTGTCTTGTCTACTTACCGTGTATTCTGATCAGTACATAACGCTATCGTATTGTTGTTCATCGTGTGTCGCAGGGCTCGCGTCTGTCCGTGAGAGTTGGACTCTGCTCGCCCGGTTTGCCCTTGTTTTTCGTTGTGATCGCGCTCGGCGACTGCCAGCTGACTTTGAATTAGACTTCAGTCCCTTCCCAGTCGTTCTTGTCTCCTCACATCACCTCAGAGTCGCAGGTCCTCTGATACATGAAGCTAGACGTCGTTCTCACTTTCTCGCTGCTTCGCTCGAGCGGGCGGCGCCCGCTTTCAAACTCTCACCAGAACGGCTTAAAGCTCGTTTCCTCAGCCTCTCTGTCGTGATCTTCTGAACCCGGGCTTCGAGACTTTCGAGGAGGTTCAATGACTGGGATGGAGGTGCGTGCTCGAGCGCAATGGATGTTCCTTGTCTAATTCTAACTTGCAGTCCCTTCCTCTTCTTACTTCGAGTCTAGCCTCCATCGACTTCATCAAGTCGATCGACATACGCGCGCAAACTCTGGACTAAAGCTCCCGCGTCTCATACACCTCAAGCAACAACTTCTTTCTTCGCAAGCGCACTCTCAGCGGCGAACATAACTTAATCATGCCGTCAAGCTCTTTCTCGATCATAGCGCCTGCGACCTACTTGGCCGATCTTGTTCATGTCTGCAAGCACCGACCCTCATCCAACTGATAGCGCGACGACCTATCTCCCGGACCGACCATTCCAAGCGTATCCCTTGGTCCTCGATGAGCGCCTTCGGCAAATCGCGGGTAGGGCGGATAGCGACGCTGATCGCACTACTTTCGTTGTCGCCGTAGCGCGTTCCCTCTAGACACCCCACACCTGCCGTACATCGTCTCAGCCCCAGTCGGCAGGCCCGACTATCTCTCGTACATCCATGTTATCGCACCGAAGACGACTTCATCTACTTTGGTCCCTTTGGAATTAGCCGCCGTACACATTCTCTCTGATCGACTGGTCGATGTGGGATCCTGCGACGTGGGTCTATCTTTGCGCATCTTCTCCCGCGCGTCTCTACTTGCCCATGCGCGAATAAGTCTTCGCTATGCGCTTTGTGGACCTCACGACAAGAGTCGAGGGTACGGCCATTCCTTGCGTCTTATTGTCGGACTCACATGGAACCGGAGACCCTCGTATGTCAAGATCGCTACGTCTTGCTCGCGTCCGTGGCCGCGAAGGGTATCGAAGAGAACGACAAGGCGATGCACGACTGCGAGTCACATCAGCAAGTCGACGCGTCGGAGGCTGGCGAGCAGGTTGGACAGCTATGCCCGCGGTGTTAACTGACGTATAATTCAAAATGTAAGGCTCTAAAGATTGACCTGCATATCATCCTGTCGGCCATCGTAAACAAAATTCATTCCTCTTCCTCGCGCTGTCTGGCCGTGTCGTTACCCTCTTGTCCACTTCCTTGTCAATGTTCGTTTCGGAGAACAATGCGCCCGCGCACGTGACCCGCTCGGCTTTTCCCGCGAACAAAAGCAATGCGCGGACATCAGGCGTCTACTCGCTTCTGACACTCTCCACATTCACATTGCCACACAGCAGAACGCCTCAAACTGCCAGCCAGCAAGATGTCCGAAGAGCTGCAGAAGATGTCTGGATCGCCGAGCAGGAAGTGCCACTTGCTCAATCTGCCAGTCGAGCTTGCCGACAAGATCTGCCGCTACGTTGGCAGTGGCAATACGAGCAAAAAGCAAATGGCCGACATCGCGTTGACCTGTGGCGCCTTGTATGGCGTCGCAAATTGTATTTTGTGGGAAGACCTTCCTGGTCTCGAACCTCTTCTCAATGCCATGCCCGCGGGAACCTGGGAGGGTGCGTTGCTCGATCTTGATACCCATTCAGGCTTTCTGACCGCTCCCGCAGACTCGGCGGCACAGGAAGAAAGCGATCTTGACTCCTTGACTGAATTCTGGCAACCTATCCGGCATCTAGCCGCCCACGTCAAGGCCATCACCATATACCCCATCCCACTCGCGCAGCAGGAGAAGATTATGCGCTGCAGTCAACGACGATGGCTCCTTCCATGGATTATACGCCATGTCTGTATTGCTCAAACCGAGGAGCGCCAGTTTCCACTCGTCGATGGCAAGAGCACCTTCTATCGACGATTCTTGCGCTGCATCATACCCCCTACGGTGCTCGAGAGCCTTCAACTTAACCACGCGTCGTCGCTCCACCCGCTACTGTCTCATTTCTCGGCGGTCCACAGATTGCGCTTCAATGGACCTCTTCACGATTGGAACTTTGATGCATTCTTACAACGCGCCGGAGCCCCGTCACGGATGGCGCGCAATCTGACGCACTACAAAAACCTGAAGCGGGTCGATTTTGACCTACCATTCTCCCCTCACCCGGAAATCCTCGAAGGCCTTGCCGCCATGCCGACGCTCTCCTTTGTTTCTATCAAATTCTACGCATTCCTTAATTCCGGCAAGTCCAAGTGGATCGGCCGGCGCCCCGAATTCCCGCAGCATTCCTTCCCGGCACTTGAGCACCTCTATCTTGAGGGCGCATCCTTCGCTGACGCAAAAGCTCTCCTCGAAAGCGACGATAGGAGCATGCTCCGGACGATCTCCATTGCTTCTCCCGAGCAGGAAACATCCGCAACCCTCGTCGCGCTTCTGAAAACCATCAAATGCCTGTGCACCCCGGCGTACCTCCGCGAAGCGCTCTTTACACGGCTTCTGATTTACGACGCTGAGAACGAATGGCCCGTCACCTTCGAACATGTCAAGCCTCTCACCTCGTTCTCCCGCCTCGAGTCCGTTGGATTCGGTCGCTTTTGTGGCATGCAGATAACGGAAGAACAATGGATATATATGGCGCAATCGTGGCCCAACCTCCGGACGCTCGAGATGCTCTGCCACGACAAGAACTACCAACCTGCCCAAGCACTCTGCTCAATCGCCACGATTGCCACTGTCGTACGCCTCTGCCCGTCCCTCGAGCGCCTGAAGCTGCCATTCGACTTCTCCAACATGCCCGTCCTTCCCGATGGGGTTGAATTCCCGAAACATACGTTCAAGCTCGTGCTGGCGGGCATGCCCAGCCATATCAAGCAGACATACGAGGACGTGATCGACTTCTTGGATCGCGCTCTTTGGGGCGTCATAATTGACCTGGCCTATGACTGCGAACTGGACGCTTTCAGGAATGAAGACACACGCTACGCACACGAGCAGTGGACGTCCCTCAAGTATGTCACAGATGGGACCCATCGCTTTTTCCCGATCATTGCTCAGGGAACCCGTCACGAGGACACCTCAGAGGACGAGGCGGAGCCCGAAGACGGTGGGGAGTCCGAGGGCGATACGGAGTCAGAGGTCGATGTGGAGCCTTTGTGATAGCTCGTGTGCTAACAAATTAACAATGACAGTCGTGTTATACACTATGGAGATTGGCGAGAACCGTTACGGATGGAATATAATATGTCTACATCTTCCTGATACATCTAATCCTCCGATTAATGAGATAAAGTCAGGATCTTACAGTAGTACCGCATCCGGTCCTTGAGGCTGATGTCCAACGCGAGCTGAGTTGTAACACTCGCAGCAGTGGCACGATCGTAGAGGACTAAGGCCAGGGGTGGTCGACTCGGGTATAAGGATTCGTTATGAGGTTTAATTGAGTGGAAATCCTTGGCTAGTTGAGCTTCGAGTGGACGCAGGCGCCCTCGAAAACCCTGCCGTTGACCACGAGCACATCGCTCGTGGCAGTCACGTGATTGCCACGCGGGCAGTATCGCCTCTCATTTCGCTGGTAGCAGCATAACAAGGATGAACGTTCCATCGGTCGTAAAGTAGCGACTGCGCGTAGAGTCATACCGGTATTTTATGTGTGCTTTCCGCAGGGGATGACCCCAGAGAAACTCGGAGGAAACTTGATGCACCTCCTACCGTCCACAAATTGTGTATAATCACACAGACCTGTCATGTGTCACTTTCTCTGCTGAGGCAGGTCCCCAGAAAGATTGCGAGGCAGCGCGGAAGACTTCCGTAGCGATGTCTTCCCGGCGCAGCCGGTGACCACGTAGGCAATGAGGCGGCGGTAGGGCAGGCCGCTTCACCACCCGCGCTGCTACTCGACGAGTCAACAAACAAGCGCAAGAGCGACAAGTCTGGTTCGGCTTGTTGAGACGACTGCTCGAACGCCTCCTGCTTTCGAAGCTGGTGGTCAATCGACAGTCCTCCCTTCGGCATCGGCGGGGTGCGAGGCATTACCGCAGTGTCGGTGTCCGCGTCGTCAGGCGTACAGCCGAGCCTGCGCCCAAATCGGGACGGAAAACACAGGATACGGAACCAGATCGTTATCTTGCGCGCGATCAACCGTCATACGGGGAAAGCGGGGGCCCTTCGCGAGCCGGTTCAGCCCCGTTTGGGTTCGCAATTGCAAATATCCGTGTACGCCTCATGGTCAACAGTGACATTACCTGGGTGTATAAATTGAACTTGGGGACTTTCCCGCTTCGTCCTTCTTGCTCTGCACTGCCCACCACCCCGGGAGCCCGTGCGCCCGCCATCACTCCTGGTCGCGCGTGCACGTGCCTTCTGCCTACAGCCCTCAGCATCGTCGGTGGCTTTCTCACCTTCCCCGGTGTACTTCCCTCAACGTCACTGAGGCCACTCGTCGGTCGTCGACCCATCGCGCGCAGCCGCGGCCTCCGCCCACTATCTAGTCGTCGCTTTGAGCTTTCTCTCGAGCGCTCGCACAAAGTAGACGTACCTTCGCGTTCCCTTCCACGGAGCGGGTAAGTAGGACGAGTTTGTCTCGTCATCGTCGTCCCTCGTGCTCACCGATCACTAGCCCTCGTGCGCCCCCACCGCACTCAACCTGCAGCCCACCCCGAGACGTGCATCGACTACACCCCCACCTGCACCACCAACGCGTCTCGGCAACGGCACACTCACCATGTCTGCGCTCGACTATCGCGACGGCCTCCGCCCCTACGCCGAGTCGTCCTGTCGCACGGGATTAGAGTGAGCATGGTTATTCCTTCATAAGAGATCATCATGCTCACCTCTCTCACAGCGACCTCCCCGACGAAACGTACGTCGTCCCCGAGCCGTCCATTTCCGAACCTCTACCGCTGCGCCCCGCTCCTCCAGCCTTTGTCTGGGAACAAGCGTGAGTCACACCCTCTTCTCATCGAAGACGCATTCACTTACCATACCCATCACAGGCTCTCTCGGTTGTCTATCCTCGACCCGTCTTGCGCGCCCCCGCCTACCCAGGCTCCGGTCCCCATCTGGATGTCAACGTGGGTCGCATGGCCTGCTTTCGAGGACGCCTGAAGCTGACCATAGTCATCACAGATTCAGATTCCCTCCGCCTCCTCCAGCGCCCTCTCCTCCACGACAGGTCTCCCCTCCACCCGCACCTGCTCCCGCCCGCAAGGCTACTCGCGCCCCTGCTCGCAAGTCTACACGCTCCTCTGCGCCCGAGCTTGCCCGCGCCTCCGCGCGCAAGGCGTTGAGCCGCGAGGCAGCGGCGCCACCGCCAAAGGACCCCAAGATCGTACTCCGCCTTTCGAACTTCGCGTTCGACAACGCGCAACCCGCTCCCGCTCCTGCGCCCGAGGCGCCTGCTCCGCCGCCCAAGGCCCCCGCTCCCGCTCTCGCGTCCAAGGCTCCTGCCGCGTCGCAGGCGCCAGCTGCGGCCCCGCAAGCTCCTGCTCCAGCACCGAGGGCCCCCACCCAATGGTCGGGCAGACTCCGCGCCGCGGCCAGCAAGCCTGCTGCCAAGATCACCTCGCCTCCAGCGAAGACCAGCTCGCCCCCCAAGAGGACCACTTCCCCTCCCGCGAAGACCGCTTCCTCTCCCGCCACAAAGAAGGGCTCTGCCAAAGCCTCCGCGCGCTCGACCAAAGCCCCCAAAGCTGCGAAGAACGCCCAACCCCGCTCAATCGCCCCGCTCCCAGCCCGTGCGCGGAAGACCGCCTCGACGCCTGCACCTGCGCCAGCGCCAGCGCGCAAGACTGTGCCTGCGCGCAAGATCGCCCCGCTGCCCGCCCGCGCACGCTCCACGCGCTCGAACTCGGCCGCGTCCTGTACGCGATCTAGGGCGTCGACTGCGACGCTGGTGGCCTCGAGGGCAAGCTCGAAGGGTAAGGAACGCGCCGTCTCTCCAATCCCTGAAGAGGAGGATGAGGAGACGGACTGCGAGGAGCCGGAGGGCGTTGAGGAGGCCGCGGGGGAGAGCGATGAAGAGGAGCCGGAGAGCGACACTGAGGCGGAGAAGACCCATCCCGAAAGCAGCAAGGAGAAGGGTGGCCGGCAAATCGAGCTCCCAAAGTACGACACCACCACGGACGACGCTAAGAAACTCATCAAAGAAACCGCCGAAACGATGAAGAACGCAACTGGCTCACAGTGGGAGCCGGACGTCCACGACATCGTCGTCAGCGAGATGATGGCCAGATTCCGCCAGGAGCGGGCCGAGCGAGCGGAGCGGCAGAGACTGAACGCCGCGCAGGGCACCGCGCAGAAGCCGACGCCCTTGAAGCTGAGGGAACGCATCGAGCGCCACCGGACGGACGAGATGGTCAAGTCGTTCGCCGCGCATACGGTGGTGTGCGCGGCGTGCGGCACGGAGGTCGGCACCGACATCCGCTACGAGGCGTACTACTCGGGGTGGAACAAGCACAAGCTGGAGAAGTGCCAGGCGATCCTCGCGTGGGACAAGCAGCCGCCGAGCCAGGAGGAGATGAAGGAGTGGCAGCGGGCGCGGAACAAGTGCGCGGATGGGATGGTGAGTTTTTGTGTGTGCGTTTCTGAGATATGTGTGTGCTTACGTTGGCCTGTAGTTGAAGGTCTACCCGGATGCGATCGAGCAATTCGGAGGCCACTGCGTGTGCGAGCAGCTTGGCCTGGAGGTAGAGCGACGTGCGGCGGTTGCTGCTCAGAAGAAGAAGAGGGCGGAGGCGCGGACGTCAGCCTCTGCTTGATCTACTTGAGAGCGACGGAAAGGCATTCAGCCTTGAGTGCGATTTCGTCTGAGAGAATGTGAGTCTGCCTGCTGTCCCTCGATGTTCTCGATGCTGACTATCATGCCTAGATCGAAGGTATCTTTGCTCTGTTGTGTATTTATTGGTTCCATCTAGTCTGCTGGGCACGAAGCGCGTCTCCTTTGCGATGTACGCTGCATCGTTGACCCAAGTATGTCTCTTGCTGTCTATGCTGCTCCCTCGTCGTACTGCTCGCTGTGTATAGTTATCATTATGTAAATACTCTGCTCCCGCGAATGATAAAAGTTACCTTTGTATCTACCAGGTTTGGTGCGTTGCCTTCGTCTTCGCCAGATTCCAAGGCCGTGCTTTGAAAGCGAAGTCGAGCTGTTTGCGCTTGTTTTGCCGTGGCGGCGATCGCGGACGCCCCCCTGACTTCCGTTCTTCATACACTCTTGCGCCCTTACCTCACGACCAGCTCGTTTGTCCGTCTGCGACCTCAGCTTGCTGAACAATCATGGCGTGTGCTTCCAGGACGGTGCTCATTCACAGAAGTGCTGGGATGTGCGAAGGCGTTAATGACGCGCTCGACAAGGTGCGTCTCCAGTACGTCTTTCTAGCTCTGGGCTGACCGGCTCCTAGTGTTCTCAGTCAATGAGAGCCCTCAGCTCCCTTCAGTATGTACATCTTTTGATTTGTGAAGCGGTCGTGTTCCCCTCCCATGTTGTCGTCCGTTGACTTCAAGCCCTCGGTATACGACGATCGGACTTGCAAGCCACATTCAATCACGGTTCTCCTTGTCGGCTTAGGCGATTCTCAACGCTGTATTCACTCAGTCCTCCGCTTCTGCTAGCACGACATTCAAGCCCTTGAGGAGGATCAATTCCATCCGCTCGTGAAGCCATCCGTCTACGACCCTGCACAACTCGGTTGCTCTTCGACGATACCCCCTTGCTCGTGTGGTTGCTCCAGGCTCGTCGCGGACAGCGTACCCCTCTTCTCTTGACCATCGACTTTTGTCTCGTCCATACCCGCTGGCGGCGTATCACGTCGCATTTGCGACCTCAGTCCTCAAGTGCAGCGTCAACTTCCACGCCCTGTGGTTCTCTATGTCCTCTGGCAGCGCTTTCAGTTCTCAAAACTCGACCAGCGATCGAGTTTTGGCGGCGAGATCTCGCGCGGGCTCATTGCTCATACAAGCGCATGTCTTGTACTGTCAAGACGCTCGTCGATGTGAGGCTTTCTGCATTGCAGGAATGGCGCGATCGTGCTTGTGGAAACCGCGATTCAAGCGTGAGTCTTTGCATTCTCCGCGATGACTTGTCCGTCGAACTCCCTTTGCTCGCTCCAGTCTACCTACAGATCTTGTCGAACTGACGCGCATCGACTCCGGCAGGATATCCTTCTCTTGGGGCTCTGCTGCGATGGTAATTGGTATCGGGGAGTCTCGCTGGGGACGTGTATTGTATATGTTATTCAGCGCGAGTCGTCAGTTGAACAACCTAGTCTGTGTGAAGGATGTATGCGACTAATGATTCGGTAACAGCTAGCTCTACTCTCAGGTCCACTTTCTTCATGTTGCTACTGGCTTCACAGTCAGATACTGTCCGCCCCTCCTCTCTTTCTGTGTCCCCCTGTAACTTTGAGAATGTGTCATAGCTTGCGCGTCAGCTCAATTGAATCCATGCGGAATCCCTGCGGATCCTCGAAGCGGGCCGCTTCTCCAACCCAGTTCAGCGGCTCACCCGCCGCTCGGAACCGCATTGCTCCCTTTTCAGTTCCGCGCAATAGCTTCCTTCCGCGGAACAAAGCTTACCTTCAACGGAACAAAGCTTACCGATTGCGGTACAATAGCCATCTCTTGCCGAAGAATGGTTGCCTCTGGCAGAGCAGAGTATGGTTAATGAGCTTCGTAGGCAGATCGCTGGTCGACCTTCGGGAAGACACGGGGGAGACGATATCCACGTGCACTGAGCATGGCTTTACACGTTTATTGCTGGAGCAAGAGCCCGGCATTGGGGTCCCGGCGTCAATCGAGCACCCTCACATTCGTTGAGCAGCATGCGCATGCCGTGTGGTGTACGTACTCGCGTATCATCAGCAGGACGAGCTCACGTTCTCGGCCTGTAGCAGAACCCCAGGCGAACAAAAGCCAGATAAGCAGTGCGCTATTGTCCTGAACAAAGCAAGGAAGCCGAACCAATCCGGCTCGGTGATCATGGGAGACAACTGTGCGCGCCCGCAGCACACTCGGAGTGATGACAGAACGCAGTGTATGGGTCTGCAGCTTGCAGCGGCGCGTCGCCGTAGAGGCCTAGGTGAAAGGGAAGATCTCAGCCCAAGGTCCGTCGGCTTGTCTCAGCCAGGCTGAAACCCACCTCCGCAGCCGAGCCGACGGCCCTCCGGCCCACGTGCACCCGCTCGGATGTTGAGTTCCTTCAAATAGATGATCGACGCAGAGGTCAAGGCGAAAGAGGTCGAAGAGGTTCACGCGCAGCCTCCATTCAGGCGCGACGCGTGCTCGGAACGCGACAATGTCTCAGGACCCTGGAAACCACGAAGGTTGCAAGTCCAAGAATACGAGAAGCCGCGCCCAGTATTGATACAGAAAGACGGGTGGTGGCAAAGGGAGTGGACAAGCTGACGCCTCCGTGGGACATAGTGGCGTTCGGGGTATGGCGAAAATCAGGATCGTGAGGGGGAAACGGGGCGGCGGGGCAGAGGGGCAGACACTAGGCGTCGTGATGATTTCGGGAGCTGCATGCGCGGCCTTGCGAGCCAATCACCCCACGGCTCGGTTTCCGTTCAATTGAATGCTCTCGGATCAAGGCCAGCGGAAGGGCAATCGAAAAGGCTGACGTACTGGCGTCATTCAGACGCGTCCTGCCCTTCACAACGCCTCCTGCTGTTGCGACGCAGTACGCGTCCTATCTTCCGTAACGCACGACGCGTCCTCTGTTCCAATGACGCAGCCACTTATCCGCCCGAAGCCCTCGGACCCTGAATGTCTCGGAGGCCAGACATGTGGCGTAAACCCGAAAGGCGAGAGAAGGAGGTACGGAATCAAAATTGAACGAACGTACAGGCTCCGATACGAAAATACAGGCGACGGCGGGGCAGTCCGACCACGGTGACGACGGCTTGAGATCCCGACGCTGGTGGCAATTGGCGACGCCGCGCCGTCGAGGGTCCGATGGCGATGGCAACAGCGACGTCGAGGGTCAGAGCCCCACGGGTTTTCTAATTTCCTCGCAGGCCTTGGGACAATGGGCTGCCTGAGGACAATGAAGTGGCGGGCCCTCGAAATCAGCTCGGGAACCGTAAATGAATTTGGGGACCGCACACACGTATTCGGGGACCGCATATACGAATTCGGGGAGCGCGTATACAGATTCGAGGAGCGCGTATACAGATGCGAGGACCGCGCACACGGATTGGAGGACCGCACAGCCGGAGTGCGCTGCCGCACAGATGGTTCAGTTCTGCAAGCCGCCCACCCAGCGAAGTCGTGTATCGCAGGAGCTGGTTTGCTGCGGACCAGCGAGCCGAGAGCAATGAGTTGTAGTCCTCTCAGCGTGAGCTCCTCCTCGCGTCGGTCTGTCGGGTTCGCCCTCGGGGTGGCCGGGAGCCCACCGCCCAGAGGGGTGTTTGAGTACCCCAGCCACCCAGCTAGGGTCGCGAGAACCCTCCGCCCCGCTGCTGCATATGCTCATTCGGCCTTCCTAGGAAAACAGGGACTCCGGTCGTGACGAACTGGAGAGACGTGATTATAAGTCCTCATTAGGAACGCTGCGATCTCAGATCGGGGACGCCTCGAGGTCAACGAGCGCTTACCGGCGGTAGATAAATAGCCAGGAAGTGTGTTGTCCTCCCCCGAACTTTCGGTCCTTCCCCGAGCTTCCTGCCTCCACCTCTGCGCTTCCCGCCGTCGCTGTACGCCCCGTCGTGCCGTGAGTGTACTCCCCCCGCGTCCACTCTGTACACATCGTCGTGCAGTCATCACACACCCATCTTGCCATTGAGGTCAGTGTCGGTGTATTGCGCTGCCGCTTCGGTCTGACTCATCCTCAGCACACAGACTTCGCGGGAACATGAGCGCCACTTACCAACACCGCCTTCCCATGGGGGCCATAACAATACATGACCAAACCACCCCAAACGCGGTGGACCTCCGACCCGAGCACATCAAGAGGCTCTATCAGGTCGTTGCCTGGGGCAGGATCGTCAAGTTCAGAGACGGCACTAGGTGAGGCGCACTGTTCAGCTTCGGCAGACGCGTTGTTACGCTTAGGCGGACGCGACTTTGCGCCCAAAGACCGCCATATACTGACCTACTCCCAGTGCCGAGACCTACGCAGGAGAGTATCGCATTCCCATGCTTTTTCCCGAAGGAAAGACGGAGGACGACGTCGTAGAGGTTACGTGAGTATCATCGCTTTCGTGGTGCGCTTGAAGACTTACCGTCCTCATTGCAGGTTCAAGGACGCCCCGGCTCCGCCTCCGTCTCGCCCTCCTCCTCCTCCTCCGTCGCCGCCGCCGCCGCCTGCTGCGCCTGAAGTCTATGCTCCGCCTCCTCCGCCATTCTTCTCTCCTCCGTCTTCGCCGCCTCGTGCTGCTTCTCCTGAAACCGTAGAGCCTGGCCCGGCCCCCACCAGACGTTCGACAAGGCTGCGCTCGGCTGCTGCTCAGCCTGCTGCCGACGCAGCGTCTGCCCGCCAGACGCGCGCGGCGAAGGCTCTCCCGCGCGCGCCTCCTGTCCCGACGCCTACGCCGGACGCGCCTGCATCCGCCGCACCCGCTCCTGCCGCTTCCCTAGCCGCACCCGCTCCTGCGTCCACGCCGACCGCCGCCGCGCCAACCCGCCGCTCCGCCCGCGTTGCCGCGAAGGCGACACCCGCTGCCCAGGAGACCTCCGCGCCCAAGACCTCCGCGTCAAAGAAGACCCTCGCGCGCAAGGGGGACACCAAGAGCGGCGCTGACGGTGGCAAGAGAAGTGGCGCGGGAGGCAGCAAGAAGAAGAGCCGAGTCCGGGCTGGCAAGTCGTCGGCGGGCGAGGGCGATCCCAGCGACCAAGACGACGCCAGGGCGGCGGGGGGCGTGGAGGACGTGGACCTGGACAAGATGATGGCGACGTTCAATGCGGAGAAGGTGATGTATCACGATACCCAGAAGAAGAACAAGGAGAAGAAGCAAGGGAAGGAGAAGGAGGCGATGGCTGCGAGGTCGACGACGACAGGCGGGAGGGCGAGGACAGGAAGCGGCGCGGCGACGACGAGGCGTGGCGGGGCGACGACGATGTCGAAGAGCGCGACGGCGTCGGCGAAGGGGAAGAAGTCGACCAACGAGGCGCCCGAGCCATCCACCGTGGCCGCCGGCACCAAGCGCAAGCGTGACGCCGCCGACGCCGCCACCGCCGCCCACGACGACGACGAGGACAACCGCGCCACAAAGAAAGCGCGCAAAATGATCATCGACCTCTCCGCCCGCATCGAGCTCTTCCGCACCGACCGCATGGTCAAAGCATTTGCCCCCCACGACGTCAAATGCGCCGCCTGCGACACGGTCATCAAGACCGAACCGGACCGCGACTTCTACTTCACCAACTGGGACAAGCACCGGTTCCACTGCCGAAGGATCGCGCAGTGGAATGAGCCCGAGCACGCGCCGAGCCAGGAGAAGCTGAAGGAGTGGCAGCTGGGGCGCAATGCCATCGCGGAGAAGATGGTGAGTTGTCGCGCGGGCACTGTTGTCGGCCATATTGACTCACTTTGGCTTTCAGAGGGCAAAGTACCTCGGCGGAGACAAGAAGGCGAAGGAGACCGCCTCTGTGTAAGCTGCTGGATTGAGATGAAGAGGCGTCTGTGCGCTGCCTCAAGCGCAACGCTAGTCTTGAGATTGTAAGTTATCTCTCGACCATTCGATGCTCTCGACGCTGATCACTCACCCAGATAGAGGTTATCCTCACTCTGTCGTATATTTATTGGCTATTCTGCTGATTCGGACTTGTCTTGGGCATGACGCGCGTCTCCTCCGCGATGTACGCTGCATCATCGACCCACGGACATGTATGCTTTCCTGTTTGTTCCTTTCTTACTTTCGCTGTTGTCACTCTCGTGCAAATTCAGTATCGTGTTCAACTCCCGCCGAACTGTTCGAGGGTGGGATCCGGGAGGAGCATGACTGCCCATGGAAGTGAGTCGGACCGCAGAGTTTGCTCTTGTTGCTCCTTGTGTGCGCGTGTAAGGAACGCCGGCCAAAACCGAACTGCCAACCGGCAGATGCCGGAGACCCAGACGCAGTCCCAACGCAATCCTCTATCGCTCGTGTGGGATGATCCTGCTTCCGCTCGAGATAGGCAGCCCGTGTGATCTCTTTCAAAATGTTGACAAATATGAGTACAAGTACAGCTTGCGGTATTCCATATGGTTCCGATGTCCGACATGATCATGATTCCCTTTCCGCGTTATCCATCGCTATAAGGGCAGCCTGCGAGGTTTTGTCAGTTTCAATTCAATACCAGTACAGCCGAACACTGAATATTAAACAAACTCACCTCTACCGCCCGCCGTACATGTTGCAGCTTCTGACTCCGCTCCTCCCTCAAAAACTCCTCGAACCCCTCCTTCCACAACTTCCACCTCGCCGCATCATACCCATCCACCCCATCCCATTTCTCCCCTCCCCTCCCCGGCGCGCCAAACCTCTCCTCCCAGTCCTCCCTCCCCTTCGGTCCCAGAATCTCCCTGCACTTGAACATTCGCTTCGCATCATGCGCGGCCCACGGCGCGGCGGCCTCCACCGCGAGTGCGCGCGGCAGCTTGTGGTAGTGCTCGCTGCCGGGCTCGTACTCGAACGCGTCGCGCATGGCCCAGAGCGCGTGCGTGGTGCCGTTGTAGAGGTCGGTGGCCCAGGCGCGGGCGAGGAATTTGTGCAGGGAGACGTAGCGTCGGCCGGTGGTTACGAAGGCCTGCGCGCGTTCATCGGCGGTTTGGGGCGCTTCTGCTGCGGTAAGCAGCTCGCGCTCCTCGGCCGTCCACTCGGACGTGGGCAGGTGCTTCCCGGCGACGAAGACAGTGGGTCCTGAGGTCGTTAGAGAGAGAAAGTGAGGAATATTCACGACTTGTACTCACCATTCAGACATTCACGAACATTCGGGGCGAAGAGGCTGAGATTATGCCAGCCCGCGTGAGTGTTCCCCCACACGCACCAGTCCTTCGGACTCTCGTGAGCCTTCAAACTGGCCATGACGTCCAGAACGCGCGTGTGGAAGGCATCCGAGTCCGCGTTCTCGACGGCTTGCAAGAGCTGCGACCAAAAGAACCACAGGAAGGCCTCGAGCCCGGGCGTGTTGCCGTGAGATATCGAGTGCCGCTTGGGCGACGAGTCGCGCACTTGCTCCTCGCATAGCTGCGCGATTCTGTCCGCAGCGCTTTCCGGGGGAACGGTGAAGTCCTTGAGGAGATCGATTGCGTGATGTACTCGAGCGTCCGCCATGGTGAGAATGAGTAGTTTAAGAAGCCTTGGAAGTGTTTTGGCCGGATATGGATTCCCTTGAGGTGAGAGATAGTGACAAGAAGCAGTGTGTAGACTTCGATGGATGCTCGATGGTCTTGATGGGTCTCGATGATGCAAGACGTCCACGGCCGGCAAGCTCCGGCCATCCGACGCGGTCACGTTACTCGACGCGCTCTATCCTGCATCAGTTGCCGCACATCCATCGAGACGCGTTCGATGCCTCTATACAAAGTCATCTTCGTGGTCATAGGCTTTAGTGCATCACATGTCAGAATTTTGGTGTCTTTCCTGCCTGCACTAGCCTCCAAAAATCATCAAGACTTAAAGTCATTGAACATTTACGCCAACTGGCCGGCTAGTGTTACAAAGCAGAGCAGACTAATGTTACAAGATACCGCAGTACCACATACAAGTGCATGAAGGTCGTCGAGCCACTCAAAAAGAATGATCGTCCCGCCATTCACAGAACGTACACGAACTAATTCCAAAGACTTCAGAACAAGATCACTCGGTCAAGGCCGGTCGTACTCACCTCGTCGTTCTGCTTGTCCGTCAAGTCCAGGAACGCATTGTCGCCGAGCGCCGCGCCAGTCGTCGACGCCTCGAGCTTGCCGTCGTCCTTGACCTCCTCGACGTGCGCAGTGTACTTCTTCTCCATGGACAGGTCGCGGATGTTCGCGGGCTTGCCGTTCTTGACGCGCTCGCGGGCCTTCAGCTTGTTGAGCGTGATCATGTTGAAGATTTGCGCGCTGGAGGGTGAGATGTATCAGTCTCTTTCTCCCCATATGAGAGCATTAAGCTCCATCACACTCACATCGTCAACGCCACCAACGCCGCAAAAATCCCCATGCACGCCTTGAAGCCCTTATGATACGACGGCGCGTCGCTCTCCGTGAACAAATACGGCCCGATGATGTTCCCCGCGCCCACGGCCATGTTGAACATCGCGAGCACGACGCTCTTCTTCGTCGACCCCGCCGTGTTCGCGGCGATCCAGGACACGATCAGGGGGTTGATGCCGAAGAGGAAGGCGAGGAGGTAGTAGGCGAAGAGGCGGACGCCGGTGTTGGACTCCTCGATGACTGGGGTGGGGGTTAGCACGGCTTGAAAGGGGGGTTATTCGAAGGAAAGAGATATACTGACCATAAAGCAAGATCAGCCCAAGGAGCACAACGAGACTGAGCCCCACGAGCACGGGGCCCTTGTACCTCCACTGGTACGCGGCGTACGAGGAGAAGACGATGACGATGATCTGGATCGCGCCGAGGGGCAGATTGAGCAGCGTCGTCCTGTACTTGTCGAACCCGATGCCGCCGAGAATGAGCGGGCCGAAGACGTTGACGACGGAGGCGCCGACGCTAGATTTCTAGTTAAGTACGATTCCCAAGATGTCAAAGAAACCTCCACTCACTTCACACAAAGCGTCATGCAAAAGAACAGCCACGACTTCGGCTCAAGAAGCGCCTCGAAGACCTGGCCCCACTTGAACTCGTTATTGGCAGCCGTGCCCGTGTTGTTCGCGCGCAGGCGCTCGACGGCCTTGTGCCGGTCCTCGGGCGTGAGGAAGCGCGCGTCGCTGACGCTGTTGTCGATCTTCCAGTACACAACGGGGGCGGTGAGGACAGTGAGCTGGAAGGGTGGTCAGCATAGTGCCAGCTTGAAAAGCAGGTCGAGGGAACGTGGAGCGCGAGCAGGTGAGAGTCGATCAGGAGAGGTAAACGCACCAGCCCACAGAAGATGAAGATCATCTGGTACGTGTAGAGCGTGCTGCTATGGACATGACCAAAGCCGTAGGCAAAGATCGCGCCCATGATCGTGCCCATGCCGTTCGTGCCGTACCAGACGCAGACACGGAGAGGCTGCTCAGCGCGGCGGTACCTGTAGATCGTAAGTCGCGAGCGTCGGGTAGGGTAGACAATGAGCAAGCTTACCAGATGGAGGTCAAGACGGCGAATAAGGGAAGGCATGCTGCTTCAAAAAGACCCAAGAGGAAGCGAGTGGCCGCGAGGGCAGGGTAGGTGTGGCTCGCACCCATGCCGCAGCAGGCACTGTGGTTGGTTAGGTCCTCGGTTTGATGAGGAAGCTTGAGGCATCACTTACGCGCCCCAGCAGAAAACAAGGAGCTGCGTATGCGGTGAGAGTACGGCACGCGCAGCGAGAAGGTGCACATACAGTCATAAACCATCTTGGCTTGCAACGGACGATGAGGTAGCTGGACACGGGCATCCAGCATAGCTGAGCGACGGCACTCAGGGACCCGACAACGGAGTATTGAGCTATAGATGGATGAGAAGATGACGAGAGGCTTCAATAGGTTTACTCACAGCCAGTGAGGTGCTAGAAGTCGAAGAATGAGCCAGAGCGAACGACGGAAGACCGACAGACTCACCGCGTCCGTCTTGAGGCCGAACGTCGCAGAGTA
This sequence comes from Pleurotus ostreatus/Saccharomyces cerevisiae fusant, assembly GCA_024196135.1. NCBI lineage: Eukaryota > Fungi > Pleurotus ostreatus/Saccharomyces cerevisiae fusant. The sequence goes on along the minus strand of JAMQCK010000133.1, from coordinate 18,016 downwards.
GCCCAGAATACTCTTGTCGAGACTACCGAAGCAATGAGTAATGCAGACTGAATGAAGAAGTAGGGACGCACATCTGGAGCCAGTAGACCTGATGGGAGAGACGGTCAGAGAAGGCTCAAGTGGCATGAGGAGAGCCGTACCCAGGATAGAATCTATGAGAAATGTCAGTAAGTATAGACGCGTCCCAGGTTCATGACGCACCGTGAGGACATGAACGTCGGTCCTGCGCAAGATGCGCTTGTTATCCTCCTCGGTCACCTCAATTCTCTCGTCGCCGAAGGTCTTGAGTGCTTCGTCAACCGCGGCACTGTAGACAAAGTCAGTGGGACTCGTAGACGACAGCGAGGACACGCACTTCTGAATATTGCCGCGACTCTCATTCCGTCTGTCGTACTGCTCGATGTGTTCAGATTGCCACTCGACCTTCTTCTCGTCACTTGAGGCCATAGTAAGGAAGGGAGATATAGATGTGCTGCGGGGTACACTTCAGAGGGAGAGGCGGAAGTGCACACCGCAGCCCGGAGGTGGAGACGCGCGTTATAAACGCGTCGCGCTGGGGCGCGCGCACGGACGCTAATCATCCCGCGGATCGGGCGGGCCAACAGAAGAGCCGGGCGCGATTGGAATTGGCGAGTCCGGTGAGAGGAGGTGAGATCACACCTGGCGCGACGGACGGGTGACGGAGGTCGCTTGAGCAGGCACGGATATAGCGCCCCCACAAGGTCCCGTGGAGCGCGCCCACTGACCCCGCATATGTTCCCCACACGCAGGGATGGAAGCGTGGAGAATAATGAAGCTTGTCGAGGGGGGAGGTGCGCGTCGAGAGGGCAGGAAATGTGCTGGAAAAGTCGGTGTCCTCCGAGCTGTCGTCGGTGGCGCCCCATTCGGGTCCGTTCCGCCTGATCTCCAGGCCTGCGCTTGTTGTTCCGCTTCGGTATAGGGGAGAAATATATCATCACGGGGACGCCGACACTGAGACTTGGCTGCACAGTCGATGGTCACTTGACAATCCTGCTCAGAATACGACGTCCCCTTTGGGATGGAGGCGGGCCGCTGGTCTCCCTAGCCGCTCGGTGAGAAAACATGCCAAGTATATCCGTAGTTCTTGGTTCTTTCAGGAGAATTTCCTCGCTATTGTGCGCCTAAGCTATCCTCGTCAATAGAACATGAGCGTTCGAAGCAGGCAGCGGATTTCGGCTTCACCCGAAGAAGCCACGTGCTCTTGAGCACGCGAGCGCCGGCGCCGCGGCGGGCCGCGCATGATCGATCAACTTCAACCCGAACGCTCATCCTTCCTCTAAATATTCACCTCACTTCCAGGTTCTTTCCTGGCGAGAAACGCCGTGCCTTGCTTTAGAAGACCTCCATTTCTTCATTGCTGATACGGAAAGAAAGCATTTTCTCCGACCGATGTCAGACTACGACGACGCCGAAGCACCTTTAGACCTGGACGCTATGTTCCCAGTAAGCAGTCCCTTCCTTCAGTCCCGCTTTCGAAGTTGAAATACACAATAGGAGCCCCCAAGACCGAAAACGCCTCCTGCAACAGTGACAACATACGAGCGTGACCCCTCCCGGGTCAACGCCGATACCAGCAGCTGGTGCAAAATCGACATCCGTCTTGTGGGCGACCACCCGCTATGGGGTCATTACTTGTGAGAATATGGCTCTCTAAACAAGTCTTGCGCATCCTGACCGCTCAAACATCAGATGGAACGCAGCACGAGCCTTTGCCACATATCTTGACACGCACGAAGACCTATACAAGGGTCGCAACGTCCTGGAGCTTGGTGCAGGCGGAGGCCTTCCGAGCCTAGTCACAGCGCTGAACGGCGCAAGAAGGGTGAGCTTACTGCTCCTTGTGTGCAATAATCCTCATTGTGATCAAGGTCGTCCTTACGGATTACCCAGATGCGCCGCTTGTAGAGAATATGAGCTACAACGCCAAGCAAAACCTGTCTGAGGAAGAGCTCTCGATAGTAGCAGTGAAGGTAAGCAGCGGAATTCTCCCGCCCGACAAGCCGACCGAATCCAGTAGGGCTACATATGGGGCACTCCGGTAGCACCGCTGCTCAGCGAGCTTCCCGCCGAAGCTCAAGCTTTTGACCTGATAATCCTCTCGGATCTGATCTTCAACCACTCGCAAGTATGTTGCCAGTTCCTCGTCGTGTTCACCTTCAACTTACACCACACCCAGCACGATGCGCTTCTCAAAACATGCGAGCAATGCCTCGCCAAGACGTCCACCGGACCGGCACCTTCCGTCCTCGTATTCTACTCGCACCACCGTCCGCATCTCGCACACCGAGACATGGAGTTCTTCGAGAAGGCGAGAGCACGCGGCTGGCTCTGCGAGGAGGTACTGACGGAGAAGTTCCCGGTGCGTACTTCACTGGTTGCGTTGTGCTCGCCGCATGTCAGCGTGTTATAGAATGCGCTACCGGCGGGCCGTGGGATGCGCGCGAGGTCTGCGAACGACTACTGACCCGTTTGTTTCAGCCTATGTTTCCCGAGGACCCCGGCGCGGAGGAGGTACGGTCGACCGTGCATGGCTGGCGGCTCACGCGGGAGTAGAGAGCCAAACGGGGCCCCTGATGCTACTCGGGCGTTGGGATGCCATGTGTGTACTTTGCCTCTCCTGTCTTCGCGACTCGGGCGTCGCCCGGAGAATGCGGCTCGACAACTGTGTAAATTGGAGGGGGGGACAATTCATGGTGATACGCTGCATTCCCAGTCTAGTTTGGAGATTACCAGCGCATAACCTGCTGAGCGGAATTCTCCCAGATCCGGAGACATAGACTTCTCGTTCATGACGCTCGGCGTACAAACAGAGCGTGACAGCTTTCGTATAAGGGCTCAGCTTGCGCAGGGAATCTGCCCAGCCTTGCAGAAGCAGAAACGGGTCGTTGCGAGCAATTGATACAAACAGGATCACGTGTCCGTCGCATCGACTGGCGATGCGCTGAGTGCGGGCGCTCTCGTCCTTCAGTCTTACCATCATCGTCAAGAGTCCAGCCACCTATGGAGGCTTCTTCATCCCTACGCAGCCGTTGTAGGCAAGATCTTGCGCAGGACGTTGACACAGTGCCTGTGACCTCCCAGGACCTAAGTGTTGGGCGCGTCCTCTCCGACCCAGAGGCAACTTCCATGCGTTCCTCAGGATCGTCGCACGAGTACAACCTAGCGGCGGTAATGGAGCTAGAGCCAGTCGCTCATGCTCTTAGCGAGGAGAAGGCCGTCCTCCAACCGATCTCCAAACTTCCGGTGGAGCTGCTGTGGGAGATCTTCTCGTCGGCCTGCGAATTCAGCACCTACGAGCTTGTCGAAGGATTTCCAACAATCCTTACCATAAGCTACACGTGCAGATGGTGGCGAGGTAAGTAGTTTCACTCCACAGCTGGGCTCTTCATTGACATGACCGAAGATGTGATTCATGGGCTTCCCGAGCTATGGGCGCGCATACCCTTATACGTTCTCTACGACACCTTGGACGGCAACATCGAGACCCCGTTCTCGTACCGCGCCATAGCTCGGAGGGCGCAACTCATCCTCAGGCGATGCGCCGACGCACCCTTGTTATGGCACGTGAGATGCGACGCGGACAGTAGGTACATGTGGACAGAGTTGGACGAAGTCCTGTTCGAACACACTGGGCTGTGGCGACATCTTGCCCTCAACACACCGGGACTTTTCCGAGACGGAGGAAAGCCGTTGCCCAACCTGCGGCGGCTAGACACGTATGCCGATTACATCACACCTGAAGACGACCCGGAGTGCTCCCTCCTCCATGCCGAAAATCTGTGCACTCTGCGTCTGGTCAATCGCTGCTTCCCCCTGCCAGCCCTCGCCCCACTTCCGTGGGCGCAGTTGACCGCCTTGATGACGACGATGCCTGCTGCAGCCGGACTGGCCGTGGTCGGTCTATGTCCAGCCCTCGAGCAATGGACTCACTGCCAACCAGGCTTCCGGACGAGCATAGAGAGGGCGGGCCCTGATTCCACTAGCTTAACGCAGCCTACGCGCCTGCGCAGCCTCACGCTCTTGCTCGCGGGAAGCGGAGAGGAGGAAGCATTGCAGATTCTCGACCGGCTCCGCGCTTCACAGCTCGAGCATTGGCACTTCCTCATGGACCAGGATGGGCCTCTGATACGTGCGCATGCCCACTCATTCCTCACCGAGTCGGGATGCCGGCTTCGTAGGCTTGTATGGTCCGGGTGCATACCTGACGGGGATTTGAGCAGCTTCTTGCGCGCCAAGTTCTTCGAATCCCTCGAAGAACTCGAGCTGCGTGCACGACAAGGTGCTCCCATCACAGACTCCTTCATTGCCGGTCTCGCCCTCCCTGCCCTGCCTCAGATGAAGAGATTGATGCTTAGTGGGGATGTGACGGCTAATAGAGGCGCGGCGATGACCCAGGCTATGATAGCAGACAGGTTGCGGGCCGGCGGCACATTCGAGTTGGAAATCGTACACTGAGTATAATATATGCTTTGAACGATACGGTTTAGTATATGGGGAAAAGGACCCTTTTCTTCTCTGTTTTCTCTTGATATAAGTAGGCGAGTACATATGCAGTCTGGCCCATGGCATAAATGGAACAATGAAAGGTGTTATGGCATCCATTACTCTTCTTGGATCTCGGGCGATCGCTGCCGCTTCAACTCATACACACCATCAAGGATCTTCCACCAAGCTTTGTTAAGACGATCATCATCGCGAGTCGCGTCCTGCGCGCTGATGTATCCCAATGTCGGTGCCGGGAAGATTCCATCTATGAAGCGCACGAGCTCGTCTTTTTTGGCCGGCAGGAGATCCACCCGACGCTCGGCCAACACGTCCTTTGTCGCGATCCTGACAGGTTCGGGGATGTGGGTCGTATCAAGGGGCGCGCACAGGAGCTTGAGCCTCGGGCACCGCCGAGCGAGACCTGCCAAACTAGCGAGTGATAAGCGGGACATTTTGAGCTCCGGCTCGTTCCAATCCGTCCGTCGTCGGTTCCAAAACTCGAGCTCTTCCAGCTGTGACCATGCACGGGAGAGTACGTGAAGTGCACCATCAATATCGGTGCCTTCGTGGTTGAAGAATATCATCGCGTGCGTGATGCTCTTGAATACGCACAGGTCGGCCAAGAGACGATCAGCGCGCACACATCCATAACGTCCCGTGGATATCTGGAGGCTGGCAAGCGTATCATGGTTGATGTAATCGCGCATCGCTCCATAGAAACGTCTGGCATCGAGCTGGTCTGATTCGCCATGGTCTCCGAAGTCAGCACAAACAAACTTCCGCTGGCGGAGTGGCTCTGAAGACATGACCCGGAGGATTCGGCGCGCATCAGCGAGATTGAGATTCTTGTTTGAACTTGTAAGGGACAGATCGCGCAAGGCGCCAAATCCAGGCCGAGGTGCAGGATCAGGCGAGTTATGACGGAAGTTTCTCGAAGTCGATGAGGTGAAGCTCTTCCAAGTATGGAAGTGCGCGCATATGCGCGATTTCTTCAAAGGGGTGAGCGCCGTACTCGTGCAAGAGCGACAGCGCCCGGATGTTTGCAAGCAACGCAAAGGTGCCCATCTTGTCATCCATTCTCAAAGAGTTCCTTCGGGTAGTGAGAGCGAGTTCTGCGGTCGAAGGCCCAGAGGGTGATTCAGGGCCGCTGTCAACACCGAGGCGGTCCCAACATCTGTCGAAGGCCAGCTGGATGCCGCCACCGATGCGAAGGGTGTGCACAATGGGCAAGATCGGCCCATGCTTGAGTATGGCGCTGGAAAGGCTCTTCTCTATCACGTAGTTCGCCACATCCCACTCAATGTAATCGAAACGGTCCTCGAACACCTTTATGCGTCGGGCGTAGTCAAAGAATCTGGCGTACTCAGCTTCCAACTCGAAGGGTTCTGGAAGGTATAAGATCTATGTTCTCCGTTAGCATATGGTTCGTCACAGCACACATTCTACGACTCACCACTCGGTGGACTTTCCGTGGTGAGATCTTCCCGCGGCCCACTGGAGCCCAGCGATAGTCTTCTATCCGGTTCGACCGCGCGCGAGGTACTGTCATCATGAGATTCGCCAGCTCCGACTGTCGTTCTCACAGCACATCGCGAGCAACCTCGCTTGCTGCGCGATTGACGATGGTGAGTGGCAGCAGGTCCGCGTATTCGCCATGTTCGAGGGCCATCTTGCAAATTTCATAGAAAAGTTCGTAGACGGAGATGAGACGAGCGCCAGCAGATTCAGAGTCCCCCGTCTCTATGATGGACTTCACGGGCAGGGCCTCGATCGGAGGCGCATGCGAGGCCGCGTCGGATGCGTCGTGGTCCGACGCAGACTGAGCGCGAAGAGATGAGTTGTTGCAGCTTGACGCAGAGATTGATGGTGGCGAAGGCGAAGGCGATATCGGTGGCGGCGAAGGTGATAGCGACGCGTCAAGTTCTGGCATTCTCCTGCAGAAATTTGTCAAGATGACGGTGTAAAGCCAAGGTGAAGCGAGCGTCGGTTCGTTATATAAGGCTCGGACTCACGGTCTCTGCGGTTGCGTGGCAATAGTCAACGAGGATGAAGCCGACTCGTTATGAATCGCACAAATTGAGGTCGTGGTCGAAGACCAGGGCCACCGTGACGAGTCTGATGGGTTTATCGGCTAATGCCGGGGGCACATCACGTGATTGATTCATGTTCGTCTCTCGAAAACCAGGCCAGAGTATGCGCCATGGCTACAGAAGATTGAAGCATGCAGAAGACACAGCTAAGGTGCGCTTATAGTTCCGGGCATTGGTAGATTAAGGCAGCCGTCGATAAAAAATCCTGAATAAATTGAAGTTGAAACCCGTATCTCCAGTGTACAGATGCCTCGTGCGTATGTATGTGTACAGTGCTATAGTACAGATGAACAGTGCTCGGGAAACAGTCTTGCAGCAGTTCATTCAAGGAACAAAGGCGACCATCAGCACGTTCACGACGAGCATCTGCAGCTCGCCGTTCGAGACGACGGGCACGCGCTGCCTGCCGATGACCGGCGGGACCGAGTCCCACTCGCTGAGGATCATGATGTCGGACTCGGCGATGGGGAGCGCGCCGCTCTCCTCGATGCGCATGCGGAGGGAGTCGGTGTCGTCTTCGCCACCGTAGACGCTGAAAGCGCCGCGGAGGGCCGGGGTGCGGTTCGGGTTGAACGTCTGGCGGTTGCGAGACTTCATCGCCGAGTCTTCCTCGGCGATCTCGACGCTGCGGTCGATGGGCCAGATGACTGACCCCGCGGCCCAGTGCAACTCGGGCGTAAGTTTGTAAAGCTTGAGCGCGTGGTAGAGAAGCGAGTCGCCGCCCTTGAGCTGGAACAGGGACAGTCAGCAGCTGAAAGTGCGAAGCTCAACAAGCACGTACATTCGGCACGAGGGACTCCGCCAGCGCCTGCGCCGGGTTGACGTCGTAGTCGTTCATGAGGTAAACCCCAATCTGGCGGCCCCGCGATGCGTTCAGTACCGGCGCGAGCAAATCGAGGAATTTGTCGCTCGGGTGGATGAGCGGGTCCGGCCCCGAAGGACCAAACGTCTTGAGGTACACGCCGTACGTGAGGGACACGCGGCAGCCCTTCGTTACGGTCTCGACCTGATATTCGCAGTCGGACAGGAACGCAACCCATTCGAGGTCGCCGCTCTTTCCGCCACGCCCGTGGTAGCGCTCCTCCGTCCCGTCCGCGCTGCGCACGATGAGCGCGCCACCGCGGAAGCGTACGGGCAACGTGACGGCGATCGTCGCGACGCGCCCGTCATTACGCAGGGAGCACGGCTGGAGGCCCATGCGGCCTTGGCTCACGATCACCTCGAGCTTGTCGCGCACGGCGGTGAGGTACTGGCCGGCGGAGAGGGAGGGGAAGAGCGTGGTGCGGAGCGCCTCGAGGATGGGGTGGTTGGCGATCTCAAGGGAGGTGGTGAGCGGGAGGTTGGGAGGGTAGAAGAGGGATTCGTAGTCGGTGTAGTCATCGAGATCGGACGTTTGATGGGGCCGACATGCGGCGATGAGGACGTCGAGGGCGGGCGGAGAGTCGTAGTCGACGTCGATCGGGAAGTCGAGGGAGTGGGTGATCCCGCTCTGATATTGCCGATCAGCAATCGCCCAGTCAAAGGGCGTAGGATACGCACCGCAGACCGGAAAAAGAGCTGCATCTGCACGGGATCGATGGGTATACGGCCAGATACGCTGAAAGGTCGAGATTTGGCAGCGAGCAGCGCCGAGATGTCTTCCCGGAAAACGCCATCGTCCTGCCCGAACTGTGCGACGGGCTCCGGCGGCGCCATCGAGCGACGCGAATGTCGCTGGGGACGCTCGACCTGGAACTCCGATCCACTCGGGGCACGGAAGGGAAGTGTGTTGCCCCCGTCGAGCTGGCGGATGTAGGTGGGCGCCGGCGAGGGCGCGTAGGCGGACGGACTCATGCGCATACCCATGGATGGCGTCGCGGGCGAGATGATCATGGCGGGAGGCGGGAGGGGCAAGGGGTCAAGACTGCGGACAGCCTTTTGTGCAGTGACGAAAGCGGCCGGACATGAGGAGGCGGCGGCCTACACGCCCCCTCAACGTGTTCGCGTATCTTCATCACAATCCATCACGCCGAGGAAGATAAAGATGGGCGCGGATGGGCTCACTGGCGCGCTGCAATGCGCCTACGAAGGGTCACAGACAGGGTTTGGACGTCCCATGAGAGGGTCTCCTGGGCCTGGACAGAAGGGCGTTGAGCGGGAGAGGATGGCTAGTCGGTGCGCCACCAGATTTCGTTGGACGTGCGGTCAGATGGTGTAGCTCCGGCGGATGACCGTGGGGAAGTATGGTGAACTATGGAGCGACCAGGTAGGCGGGAAGCCCGAGGAAGTAGCGTTCCCTAGGCGTGCAGTGCCAGTGCGTATGAGATCCGGCCTCCCGGTATGAGGCGATTGGACTGGGGACGAGAGACAGGCAGGTCATACAGCCTTACCGGCTATCGCCCCGCCGCTTCTTGTCGACTGTAGCAAGCGCCAATCTGTGTCGCAGGCGTCGTGCTCTGCGGCGGAAACCTTGGGACCAGCATCGATTCCAGATCGATTGTAGGGGTCAGATGGGCAATCCACGCCGTACAGAGACACGTTGGGGTTCACAAGGCGAGGCGCTTGTTCAGATTTACAGGTAAGAGCAAAGGGGAAACGCACGCCGCGGTTTGTATGCGTGGGAAGCCTGGATGCAAGGTGCAGGCGAGTTGATGGCGCTCTACGACGGGCTAGTCGTTGTGCAGGGTGTTGTATTAGGTGTAACAGCCAAAGTGCAATGCTACCATTCAGTTCGTTGTCACCCTAGCTATTCACAGAAGGTCAGCTAGCGCCCCGCGGGTGAGGGTAGATAACAGACCTGCGGGGTTCGGACGCGCGCCGCGGGGTAACTCACCTCGAGCGCGTGTGCCTGCTCGACCTCGACTCTTCCTCCTGACCTTCTCGCAGGACCGTAGTACATAGCACTGCTGCATTCGCGCCTCTGGCGACGCAGCCCTCGGCGGCGTCGGCGCCATGGAAGACGCGGACAACCTGCGGAGAATGGTTCCGACTGTGATCATGGAGCCGTACGTGATCGCGCCGCCGCCGTCTCAGACAGCCGACAGCCGACAGCGAGCTCGCTCTTGCTCCCAGACACCATGTCCGCTGAGGCTTACACCGAAGACTGGCTTCACACGCCCCCGCCGAGTCCCATCCACATCTACTCCCGCCTCTACAAGCCCGACGCCCCAAAGGCGCTTCTTGTCTTCATCCACGGCTTCCAGGAGCACGTCGGACGGTACACATGGACACATACGCAACTGAAGGCGCGCGGGATCGCCGTGTTCGCGATTGACCAGCGCGGCTTCGGGCGCACCGCATTTGGGGAGAAGGGCGTGCGCCGAGGGACGGGCTATGGGCGGACAGGGATCGACCTCCAGATGCGCGACATCGAGTTTGTGCTCGGCGTTGCGCGCGAACGCGTTCCAGGCGTGCCTGTCTTCCTCTCGGGACACTCTATGGTGCGTACTGGATGTTTAACGCGAGACGAGGGTACTGACAGACGTGCAGGGCGGCGGCGAGGTGCTGAGCTACGCGTGTCGCGGGTCCGCGGGTTCCAAGGCGCTCTCCGGCGTCATCGCGTCCAGTCCGCTCGTCGGGTTGACGAACCCCAAGTCGAAGCTGATACGGTACATCGGTGGCAAGGCTGCCGTGCTCATGCCCTGGTTCAGTATACCGGCGAAGGTCGAACCAGAGGTGTGTATATTCCAACACTTGCCCCTGTTCCTATCTAAGCTCCTTGTCAGACGCTCTCGCACGATGCAGAGGCCAACGCTGCGGTGCTGCAAGATCCCCTCATTCATCCGACCGGTACTTTGAAGGGCGTAGGAGAGATGCTTGCGGAGGTATGCCATTACTAGTCGTACCTAACGACTCCTTGCTCACCCCCACGAAGGGCGACAATCTGCTGAGCCACCATCACAAGTCGTGGCCCAAGGACTTGCCGGTGCGTATACATATTCGTTGGCCAAACGGCTTCAGCTGAAAAGCGACCTCAGGTCTTGATATATCATGGAAGTGATGATCCCGTAAGTATATGCGCGCCTACAGCTGACTTCTAAGCTAACTTCCGCTGCCAGGTCACCTCGCCCAAGCTCTCCCAACGTTTCCTTGATTTGCTACCCGCCGAAGTCGACAAGACTTATGTCCCCTTCGATGTATGTGGCACCTTATATCCTTCACCCCTGCCCTATACTGATCACACCCACAGGGCGGTTACCACGAACTTCATCACGAAATTGACGGCATGAAGGAGCGCGTAATCGACGAAGTGACTCAATGGATTGAGGCGCACCTCAATACGCCGAAGGCGCAAGCCTCTGCTGCTGTATCTGCGCCTGCTTCACCCACCGCTTCCAATCCTACCGCCGCGCCCGCCACGCCGACGAACGGATCGCAGACGAAACTCGCCGATGCCTCGACGACTCCGACCGGCCTCACCACCCCCACGCTCGTTGTGACGCCTGCCTCGCCTATAGGGGGCTCGCCGCTGGCGGGCGATGATGGGCCGGCGTCCTTTGGGGCGTTGGAGGATGGAGCTGGGGCGACCGCGAAGCTGTGAGCGATGCTGTCTGCGACGAAACACAACGACCGGAGAACGCCACGACGAGCTATCCAATTCAGGCTCCTGCACACCCCTGTATACCATGCGCGTACGACAATCCGATTTCCCCTCAACTTGGACCACGCTTCCGGCCTTCAGCAGTCTATCTTCACCTATAATATGTACTCCGACCCCATCGCCATTCGTGCAATATACCTTCGAGTTCGTCCCTTTATGTGCAACTTCAAGATGGTACCCTCTGCAATTTGCTCGTCTTTCCGAGTGCGTATGTCCCCCGCGCACGCCGTGGCTGACTAAATTATGGCCTACTTTATCATGGGTGGCTCAACGGCGACCTGTGCGTCAGTGCGTCAGTCAGCTCGCAACTGACCTTCGCTAGTCTGTCCGCTGTATAGGCCAGCTTGCGTCATCGACAAGGTCAATCCGAGCTATTGCAGAAGTTCTTCGCCCAGGAACGGGGATTTGCGCCCCCGAGCGGGCGCAAGTAATTCTACTCTCTTTGGCCCCGCGCTGCGAGGGTCAATGGTCTCCCTGAATTTAGGCTTGGTCGGACCTTCGATGCTGAAGGTCAATTCTCTCCAGGTGCGTCACCCGCCCCGTGATCTGCTTCCACGAGTGAGGAACACGGTCTAGTGGCTGGGGAACATACCTCAGCAACTGTGGAACAGCCTTCGCGCAATAGACGCCCGCTTCGACAAGGGACGCCGCTGCCCACCGTGGTCCGCGACTCAATGGGCAGCTTTCTCCGAGGAGAATACTCGGACCGAGGGCGACGATCCGAGCGTGTCCTGCGCCTGTTGAGACGCTTGTTGCGTGCGCGGGGATGCAAATTTGCCTCTCGCGACGCACACAGGCATGCGCAAAAGCAGGTGCGATGTGCGTGAAAGGCAACCGATGGGCCTCTGCGGCAACGGGGTACGTCTTGAATCTCCGTGTCTTTTCCGCTGAGAGGTCAAGGTATATAAGAGCGTAGGGGGCCGTGAGCTTCACTGAACGATAGTTCTTCAAGCCTCTCAATCAGTGTCAGACATGAAGACCGCAGGACTCGTCGCCGCCGCTGCCTTGGCGCAGAGCGTCTCCGCGCACTGTATGTGTATTGCCTTCGCCCTGCATGAGTATGACGCTCACCGAAACACCTGCAGATATCTGGAACACGCTCATTGCGGGTGATGCGGAGAGCCAAGCCGCTGTGCGCCAGCCCATTGTGCGTAGCGTCCATCTGTTCAGAAGCTCGACAGCAACTGACCCATCTTCGCAGAACAACTCCCCTGTCACCGATGTCACTTCCGCCGACATTACCTGCAACGTCTCGCCTGGGGCTGCCTCTGAGACCGTCACCGTCGCCGCAGGCTCGACCGTCGGGTTCAAGCTCGACAACACCATATACGTACGTAGCGCTTCCAATCGAGCACCTCTTACCCGTGTTCTTCTCCATCTTTGCCTGTCGTACTGACTCACCACCACAGCATCAAGGCCCCGCCGCCATCTACCTCGGCCAAGCACCCGGCGACGTCGCCTCTTGGGACGGCTCCGGCGATGCGTGGTTCAAGATCGCGGAGTGGGGCGCCGAGTTCGAGCCCTCTTTCACGTTCACGGACTTCAACGCTGCCCAGCTGACGACGACGATCCCGGCGAGCGTGCCCAGCGGGCAGGTGAGCTACATCTCGGCGACCTGGAAATGGGAGCGGCGAGGCTGACAACTTACCTCCCCTCAGTACCTCGCCCGCATCGAGCAGATCGGTCTCCACGTCGCGGGCGCGCCGCAATGGTACATTTCGTGCGCGCAAATCGAGATCACGGGTGGTGGCTCGGGCTCGCCATCGAAGGTGTCGATCCCGGGATACGTCTCTCCTGATGGTGAGTGTCTGAGGCTTCGCGGGCTTTTGGGTAGAAACTAAATGCCCTCGTCCAGATCCTGGCCTTACTGTCAACATCTACAACCCCGTCCCGACGGCGTACACCGTCCCTGGGCCAGCCGTTTACTCCGGATGAGTGATCTGGATACATAGCGAAAGTTTGAGGTTGTCACTTCTTGGGTCCACTGGTTGTTATAGATTATCTTGTACCGAATGTTTTCGAAAAGAAACTGATAGCCTCTCTGCCTGTCGAAACGTCTGCGGAATCCTTCGCTGCAACTGCTCTTGACTTCAGAGTCTCCGAGTCCAGTTGAAAGGCGTTCTGAATGACCGAATTTTGGGTCGCGAGGGAGGTGTTAAAAAGGGCGGAATACGCCTTGCGGGTGTATACTATGCTGGTCAAGTATGAGAGATAGACTGCCCACTCTACTGGCAACAGCTACGGTTCGTCCCTGGGCTCATTGCAATCCCGGACTTTGCCGAACCGTAGCAGTATGATGCTCTCTTCCTGTTTGTTCCTGCGCTCAAGGTGCCGAAACCAAACCGCCACTGACATACTGCTTTCCTTGCACTTATGGCTGATAAAGAACAAGACCATAGACGTGAACGGTTCCCAGAGCCGACTTGATGGAAAGAACATTCGAATCCATCTTTGAATCTGCGACCAACGGTAAAACCAGTTCTATCGGCGGCGGGCGTCAGGCCTCTTGAAAACACAAAAAGCGTCAGAGGTCGAACAATGACTACGTACTTCGGCACGTATCGCGGGTGCTTCAGCAGTCAAGAACCCTAGCTCGAGGATCCTAGTATGCCGTCATTGGCAACTCCCGACTGGCATGTGGGGTACGCATGCTGGACACCCGCTTGAAGACCAGAACGGATGCCCGCGTTCCTCCTTGCCCTTGACCTCCATGGCTGACTTCAGACGCTCTCCTTCTTTAGAGTCCGTGAGCAGCGTACGCTCGCTTGATAGCATGCAGTCCATCAATAGCGTCAAGTCCTTCAATAGTGCATCGTCTCTCGGCGACGACAGCGCCAAATCCTCCAACTACCCGAACGACGTCGATATGGGCCGCACCATAATCGGCAATCCTGCCGTACCTCCGGTGGTGGACAGCAATGTCGAGAAGCCTTCGTCGACGTATAGTTCCTCACCCAACACGTGTGACGACGACCGCGAGCATATGTATCGTTCTGCTGTGACATCGACGGCCGTGGGCAGAAAGCACGACCGCTTCTACATGGACCCCCGGACCATCCGCTTTATGGTGCGCTACTCCATACGAGCGTACCAGTTATGCACGGCTGACACTTGTTAGCTTGATGACGGCACTCTCTACCGCGTCTTCAGGCAATCGTTCGAAGCGCACTCTATCACTTTCGCCGAGCAATATCTTGCACGAAGCGTGGACGATGAGCTCATCAAGCTTCCTGGCGTGTCCTCCATCGACTTAGACCGTTTTCTCTCACTCGTCTATCCATCGTACGTGTATTCTTCCCAAGCCATTTCCCTCTCTTACCCGATTAATTCTTAGTGAACTCGCCTCCTGCGACCTCGAGACGCCCGATGAATGGATCTCCGCTCTCCGCCTTGCGCATCGTTGGTCTTTTCCAGCTCTGCGTGCCCGCGCTATCCAAGAGATACAGCTGGGCGGCAGCGCGGTCGATAGGGTGGCTGCTGCCAGGGAGTTCAGCGACCTCAGTTCCCTGCAAGATTGGCTACTCCCCTCTTTCATGGAGGCGTGCACCACCAATTGCTGGCTGGACGCTGTTAGTGACGATGATGCCGAGCGCCTCGGTGCAGGTACTGTGCTGCAGATTGCCAGAATCAGGGAGAAGGTTTTCAGCCTGACGTACGGGTACGTTGATGTCGAACGCGCCATCGTAGATGCAGGGCTCGCTCCAGAGGCGTCGGTAGGCGGAGGGGACAATCTCTCGTCGCCTGTGGACAAGGAAATTACGCCTCCTGCGCCGCCGCTGGCGACTGCCTCTGGGCGTGCGCCATCGCCAGATCTAGCGAAGCCCTGCTCCCCGCATAGCCCAAAGGCGCCTTTATCCCCAGGTCAGGCGCGGCCGGACCTTCCATCATCTCATCCTGCATCAAAGCCCAAGGCGAATGTGTCTCAGCTGGCTTCTGTACCGTCGGATATTGCGCCCTCCGACTTGAACGAGCCAGTTTTCTGCAGGTACGCGCCCACCCACCGTGAGCCCGCTCCCGCCAAGTCAGAGCCGGCCCCTTGCACGCCGAAATCACCTGTCTCCGTCGAGAAAGGACCTGAGAGGGCTGCAGAACCGCTTGACAGCAGCAGGGCGTCGTCGGCATATTTGGCAGAGGTATGGATGCCGACTGTCTAGCTCAGCGCACCAGTGACCCATCGCATTTAGGACCCGCTCGTCTCACTCTCCAAACCTCTCTCCAAATCTGATAAGAAGCGGCAGCAGCAGATGAGGGCGATGAAGTTGCGCAAGATGGCGTCCAGATCTACCGCCCAGGAAGGTGCGAGTGCGGACACATTGACGGAGGAGCCGAAGTCAAAGGAGGCCGAGATCACGATACCTTCGGCGAAGAGCTGTAAGTCGGTGGAAGAGAAGCCCGTCCCTGAATCGGAGGGCGGGCCCAATCAAGGCGGTGGATGGTGGCATTGACTTAAAGTCCTCCGCGCCGATGCGTGAGGAAGACGTGAAGCCGGCAGCGATGCCTTTCCCTGTGGGGGCGGAGGGAATGAGGGCATAGGTGGGTGATGACGCGGGTCCCAGGTCGGTCTGGGAGAAACCACCTCCCTAAGCTATAGCCGGACCCGGAAGCTGCTGCCTCGACCTCCCACTGTGAACTCAACGCCTTCGGACTGATGCCATCGTATTCAGACAGCCGATAGAGCAACTATAACTATGCTTTTGTAACTACGTGTCCTTTGACAGGAAATGAATATTTCCCCCTGAAGTATGAATTCATGCAGCTCTGAACTCCTCGAGCCTCCAATTGCCTTTTTATCTGCATCGAGTTCTGAATGGGGAGCACATAGCCCTCCTCCGGTCGTCTTCAATCCGCCTTTCTGTGGGCACCTTGCAGAAAAACTCATCACCAGAACCAGTGACCAACGAAACACCTGAGCAATAAACGAGATATCGTATTCGCGCTTTTGTCTAGAACACATCCAGAACCAGAACACGGTGGTGCAGCCCGCCCTCTACCTACGCCGCCGCCTGCGCAACATTCTGCTCCTCGCTGAACCCATACCGGTCGCCCTTGACGAACGCCTTCGTGCACTGCGCCATCGTGACGGACCTGTGGGTGAGTCAGCATTCCGCGCACATATTGAAACATCATGCAGAGGTGTCGCGCAACAGAGCCGCAAGGGGGAAAACGAAAGAGGAAAGAAAAGACACGCACGCCCTCGAGATCGGATCCGTCTGGTAGAAGTTCTCGATCGGCTTCTTCAACGGCGCGAACACCGCCTTCGCGCCCGCCGTCTTCGCGATCAGCTGCTTCACGCCCACGAGCGCGGTGTCTACTGACGTCCGCTCCGTCACGTCGTAGCGCACCAGCGTCGGCGAGATCTCCCACATGCGGTCGCGCAGCGCGAGGATGTCGTCGTACGGGAGCGTCGTGCCAAGCACCTCGGATGCGGCACTGCACGACTCGTCAGCGACACGAAGCATACCATCAAGCATCGACGCGGACTCACCGAATGACCTTCCAGTCCTCCCTCGCGGCACCCGGAGGCGGGACCGCCGCGCGCCCGAGCTGCGCCCGACCCTCAGTGTTCACCCACGTCGTCGCCTTCTCGGTGTACGCGGCACCTGGGACAATGACGTCCGCGAGCTGCGCGCCGAGGTCACCATGGTGGCCCTGGTAAACGACGAAGGCGTCGGACGGGATCGACTTGGGGTCGACCTCGTCAGCGTTCAGCAGCCAGATGAACTTCGGCTTGGTCTGCGCAGCCTTCTTCGACGGGACGAAGCCAATGTCATAGGCAGCAGCGCGAGAAGCAGCCTGGGGTATCAAGTCAATATGCTGGACGCAGACCATCGCACAGAAACGAGCTCACCCGCTGAAGAACACTCAATCCATTCCACTCCGGCGTGAGCAGCGTGCCCTTGTTCGCCTCCACATACTTCGCCAGCAACCCATGGATAGGTGCCGAATCCGCATGCTCCGCGACCGCGCTGCCCACGATGATGAGGGGCTTCTTCGCCGCCTTGAACTTCTTCGCGAACTCGCCCTTGCCGGCGACGAGGTCCTCCAGCGCCTTCGCGTCCGCACCGAGGTAATCGTACCCGTACGTCAGCTCCACGCGCTCGCCGACGAGGCCGACCTCGAGCGGCGTGTGCAACCAGCTCTTGCGGATGCGCGAGTTGAGCACAGCCGCCTCGTGTCTCGGGTTGGTGCCAACGAGCAGGATGACGTCGGCCTCCTCAACGCCCGGGATGGTCGAGTTGAAGAGGTAGTTGGAGCGAATGTCAACACCGTGCACGGGTGCCGCGGCGCCGCCGGCCTGGTCGACAGTCAGGTTCTCGGACCCGAGGCGGTTGATGAGGTCCTTCAGCGCGACGAGCGACTCGGTATCGGCGAGCGCACCAGCGACGGCCTGGATCTCATCGCCCTTCGCGCCCGAGGCAGCGAGCCCATTGGCGATGCTGTTGAGCGTCTCCTCCCAGGTGGCGGCAACGAAGCGATCACCTTCCTTGACGAGCGGCGAGGTGAGGCGCTGGAACTTGAGCCCGTCGCATGCGTAGCGGGTCTTGTCGCTGATCCACTCCTCGTTAACGTCGTCGTTGGTCTTCGGAAGGATGCGCATGACCTGCACGCCGCGCGAGTCGACGCGAATGTTGGAACCGACAGCGTCCATGACGTCGATGGATTCAGTGTTCTTGAGCTCCCATGGGCGAGCGTGGTACGAGTACGGCTTGCTCGTGAGCGCGCCGACGGGGCAGAGGTCGACGATATTGCCGGACAGCTCCGAGTTCATCGTCTTCTCGACGTACATGCCGATCTGCATGTCGTTCCCGCGGCCGGTGGTACCGAGCTCCTCGACGCCGGC
>JAMQCK010000132.1:0-54321 GCA_024196135.1 Pleurotus ostreatus/Saccharomyces cerevisiae fusant | reverse complement strand
GTAGTAAGACTGACGAGATCCAGGATCTTTTCGCAGTGGCGCACGGCGAGCTGACCAGCGCGACCCTTCTTGGACCGCTTGTTCTCGCACTTGTCGAGGCGAGACTTGGCAGACGGGCCCCGACGACCGTCCAACACCGCCCGCCGTCGTGAAACGACGTGAAGAGAGGGTGACTGAAGGGCTGCCCGCGCTTGTGAGTGCAGAAGCCACCAACGATTCTCGTAACTTACCAAAACAAATTCGTAGTATGAAGATGCTCGGTGCTCAATTAGCTTCGCATGTACCGGTTTTGGATCTTGAATTTTTAATGGGCGAATACACTCTATTCAAGAGGACAATGAATCTTCGCAGCTATGCACGCTTGGAGTGGGCAGCACCTCCTAGCAGAAGCTGAAGTTGAGGCCTTGAAGTTCAGAGTCAAGCATTGCGCAACAAATATGTTGTCAAACAGTAATAAGAATTATATGCTACAAAGTGATCAGGATACAAAATGCACAAAGGAACCAGCCGAAAATATTAGTACGCCGCATCGCGGTGCAGTGAGTACAGATACCCAATCACAGAATGATAGCCCATGTCCCTTCGCAGTCGTATATGCCAGCCAAAGTCACCGTCTATCCGAGAAGTCCTTCCGTCAGAGCGTGTACCCAATCCACGCCTTCTTCCACACCGTCGGTGTTTCCTCGTCGTCCACGATCTGCGGCAATACGACGCGCTCCGGGTTCCCCGAGATCGACGCGACGTACGTTGCCACCGCGGCCAGCACCAGTCGCGCTGGGCCTGAATCCGCGTACCCCACGGCGCTCTTCCCCCGCGGCGCGCACACGACGACGCGCGCCGCGTCTGCGACAAGCCCGCGCATCGGCGTCGGTGGCGGGCACGTCGCGCTGTGGTAGGGCAGCGCGAGCGCGAGAAAGTCGGCGATCAGGTGCCGCTGCTTGTGCGAGAGGTGCACAGCGCGGTGTGCGTCTTTGGGAACGGAAATGGTGAGGATGTGCACGTCGGCAGCGGTATCGGTGTGTAGGGTCGCGCCGCGCGTGGGGGCGTAGAGAATCTTGACGACGTGCGTAGGAGCGGGACCGTGAGTGTAGGGGCCAGGAATACGCGTAGACTTCGTGTCGAGGTCGTGGAAGCCGATGTGGAGATAGGGCATGAGCTCGTGTGCGTGGTACAAAGGCGCGGGTGTGGGAGGGCGGACTTTGGGAGGGCGGCTGGAGGACGCGGAGGGCTCGCGGCTGTTGACGAGGGGGTGCCTCGTTCTATTGCGGCCACGGGTCTCGAGCTCGTTCCTCGACGTCTTGACGACGAGTGCGACATGTCGGCGGTCGCGAAGACTGGTGCTGGATGTGGCGATGGGCATGACGAAGGAGATGTCGATGAGTGTGAAGGATAGTTGTTTGATAACGGATAGACAAGAACGAGAAGGAGTGTGATGGTCGCAGACCTCTATATAGACGATGGGCGTTGGGAGCAAGTCGCGGTATGCGGAACCAAACCTGCGGGCGCCGCGTTAATTGTTCTCCAAAAGGAGAACACCACGTGGCTTAATTAATTGTGCCCCCCACAAAGCCAAACATTGCACAGCATCCCTACAAGCCCACTGAGCTGGACACCAGTCATTGGATAGCTGAAGCGCAAGCTGCGGTAGAGGGATGATACAGTGGTCATTAGAAGAGGCACAGGTACTAGTACAAGGATCCCAATACATAGAAACCGTCGTGCAGAGGAGAGAACCTAGGAAAGCGAAACAAACGAGGGTCGTGATGTGGAGGTCGTGTGCCGCAAGCCCGAGGCAGGCCGCGATATATACTAGACGCCCGCACGCAGGCGCCGTCTATATACTACTATCCAGAGTTCTCTCGTGGATGAATAAACTACTGGTGCGAGGGGATGGGGGGAGAGGGATGAGGTGCGAGAGGATGAGGACGATGCGCGAGGATGAGAATGATGCGCGTATGAGAGTAGATGGAGAGGGTGATTGAGAGTGCGAGGAAAATATGCGATATGTATATGGTCGTTATTGGGTCGTTACAGATGCGCAAAGCAAGAGGTCGTTAAATGCTGTGTTCCAGTGGTGCGTTCCGAGGTCCGTTCCAAAGGTTGCAGTGTTGTGTGGGATCCAGTAATGTGGGGGATGATGAGGGGGATGACTATGCTTCTGGGTGCGAGGAAAGAGGATGCGACGCAAGCTATACGAGCTCCGACCAGCCGTCACTCTCGTCGTCGCCGGCGAAGTAGAAGTGGGGTTTGCGACCTGATGGCCGAGGCGTCGATGGTGGTGACGGAGTCGCGACTGTCGCTCGCTCGCGATCATGTCGCATGAGTTCAATGAGTAACTCCCAACGGCGGTACCAATTGGTCTGCCAAGGAGGACAATGTGCACCAGCGCGCCCGCCCGCAAGCGCCACGCTCGACGGACACCGCCCTGCAGAAGCCGGGCCGGACTCGTTCAGGTTGACGTCCTCGAGCATCATGAAGTCGTCGTCGTCATCCGTGGAGTGCTTGAAGGCACTGGCTTTGATGTTCATAGACGCAACGGTCGCTGCGCCGATGATACACGCTCCGCGGCGCTGCCAGTGGCCCGCATGTGTCTCGCAGTCCGAATCGTCGGACGAGTCTCCTGTCTCGCTGTCGACAAGCGTCACGTCCGAGTCATCGCTCAAGGAGGTCGCAGTTGTCGGCACGGAGACGAGCATAGGCTCGTCGTCGCTATCGTCCGCATAATCATGGCTGGGCCCTGCAAGATTTGCGGTCGCACGCGCCTTGTAGGCGGCGTACTCCCGCGCAGTATGAACGTCAAACATCCACAGCGTCTTGTTCATCGTCCAGAGCGGCAAGCTGACGAAACAGCGGTCGATATGAGCCGCGTAAGGGTCTCTCAACGCTGATAGATCGCCACGACGCGGATGAATAGTGAGTGGTGGCGCGGATGGTTCCTCAATTATTGAGGGGCGAGGCGACCGCGACCAGGGCGCCCGGATGCAGTCGTCGGACTCGGATTCGACGCCACCGTACGCCTTGGCGTCGCGAACGTTGTTGGTGTACTCCTCCCATTCTTCCTGCCGGACAGCCCAAAACCACTTGAGGTGCATGAACGCCTGGCGTGAAAAGCCGTGGTGGCGATAGCAATGTCTGGCGGTCGTGGCTTGGGAGTGGGTGGCGGGCTTGCGGTTTGGGGATAGTGGGGAGGGAAGTAGGGAGTAGCGGTGGCGGCGTAAAAGCGAGAGCTCGTCTGTGTGTTCGTGCTCGGCGGTGTCATGAGGGGCAGCAATTAGGGGGCAGAGCGGTGATGGTGCCTGTATGCTGTCGGTGTATGAGGAGCCAAATGGGTCGGCGTCGATGTCCATAGAGGAATGCGAGGACGGTCCAGCGGTCTCGGCATCGGCGAGCGCGTCGTCGTCGTCGAGGTCGCCCATACCGAATGTAGTGGAGGATAGGCTTGTGGACGACATGGAGGACGTCACTGAGATAGATGATGAGGACGAGTCCAAGGACGGGCATGAGTCGTAGGAGTCGTCTGGGTTTGCGCCAGTGATGTCCATGTCTTCGTCCGCGTCCATGCCATCCGTGTCCTGGGTGGTGTTCGACCGCTCCAGCAGCGAGCGGGTCCACTGCAGTGTTGCGGCGTGAGCGCGCTCCTGCCTCGAGAACAGTATTTCTTCGGGCTCGTAGTCGTCGTCTTCTACGCCGTTGAAGTCCAAACGCGCCGGCGGGCGCTCAGGGATGTCGCGTAGGTTGTCGCAGAGGTCCACTGGTTCGTCGCGCGCATCAACGATGTCGGACTCGGCGAGTTCGGGCCCGTACGCGTACTGGGTAACCATACAATGGGAGAAGGTAGCGGCCATGATTGCGAACGCGTGAGGGTGGGCGGGAAGGGCGTATGTGTTCGCGGTGGGAGGCCGGTGCCTAGGGGATCGGCGGCGCGTCGGGGAACTCGCTGACTGGAAAGGCGTTAGGGGCGGTCTCTGGACAGAGAGTATATGCGCACCCTGTGCAGCGAGCACTACCGAAGCGCTGGGGCTACGGGCGGACGACGGGGAGAGGTGGTCGACGTTCGGAGAGAAAAGATTTCCGTCGAGTGGCTGGAACAAGACAGCCCATGTGATCTCAATTTGGCATCACGCACGTGGCGGATAACGTACACGCGTCAGTCTCGTGACCGCTATGTTCGACTTCGGAGCGTCCCGGACGGCGACACGATGCTGCCCGAGGCCACGCTGCACCTGCGACCCTGTCCTCGTTGCTGTTGCTGGGGAAAGCGCAGGCGCATTGCAGCGACACGCTCCTTTTAGCCCATGGTGCCCGCTCCGCAAGAACAGCACCTCACACAATCTCCGGTTCAACGTCTCCGCCGTGCGGGGCGGGCCATAAGTGCACCGCCTGCCACCATCTGCCGACGCCGAGTCAGACGACGAAATTGCCTTCTATTCCCAGAGGAAGCGCTGTGTCGGCGTCGCAGCGTCTTCGTCGTTTGGCGCTTCGCCTCCGCAACACAGTCCTTTATCAGCTACGGTCAAGTTCGAATGATAGTCGATCTCAAGCTGCAGAGAAATCCCAAAGCATCCCATTGATCCAGAAGTACATCCAATGTTACCAATCGTATACAAGAAGGAAGCTTACATTGTCTGTCGCACATAACGGCGAGTTCATCACCCCGACCAGACAGCACCGCCGGGCGGCGTGTAGCTCTGCAGGTTGTTGTAGATGTTGACCTGACAGATGGTCAGCAAACGAGCGCGGTTTCGTGCTCGATGTCGTCGAGACGTACCGTGATGCCCGGGTCAGTGGGTTGATACGTGCCTGCAGGAGCCGTCAACAAGCAGAAGGTGTTGGATATGCGCATGCATACCCGGAATGGAAATCGCCGGCGGACTCGCGCTACCACCACTCGTGATCTTGACCTGCGCACAGCCGATGTAGAACTGAGCGCCAGGGTACCTGCGAATACGTCTTAGGTGGGCGCTAATGAAGATGAAGAGGTTCTTACGATTGTGCGACATGAAGAGCAATCTATCGAGAAGTGAATTAATGTGTGGCGCGCAGTCCTGGGCGCGAACTCACGATTTCGGCACGTAGGAGGTACTCTCCCGCCGGCAGGGAAGAGGGGATGACCACAGAGTGCTTGCCTGATGATTAGGTGAGTGCAAGTTCCGCTGGAGGCCGTTCGTTGCTCACCCTCATTCGAGTTTACGACGTCCGTCGCCCATTCTTGGCTGCTGGGATCCAGGAGTCCGGACGAGTAGATCTTCGTCCACACGGCGCCTTGTCCGTCGAAGCTGGCAGCGTCCGACGTAGCTTTAGCAACGTAAACCTGCACGGGGCCCTTGTGGCCTCCCGAAATTGGGTCCTCGCCCGTACGTTGCGCGTGCTGATGCCACTCAAACCTAGGCGCGGAATGAGCATCGATGGCCTACCATATAGCAATCATCCCACTCACGTTATGTTCGCGCCCGCCGGGATCTCGACAGTCTCGACCCCCGCGCCGCTGAGCCCGCCGACATTGCACGTCAAGTCCGTCGAGGTCACGTCCGTCACCGGGTTGTTGTTCGGCGGGACGCGCAGCGCGGTGTTCTGCCCCTGGTCCTCCCCATTGACCCAAATGTACTGCATCGTAACTGGAAGGAGGCAGCAAAACGTCAGCACGCCCATCATCCTCGCCACAGCACCTGCGACTCACAGTGCGCCTGCGCCGCCGCCGCGCAGGCCAACGCAACCAGAGCGGCCTTCATCATACGCGTATGTAAGTGAGGTGATTGACGCCGCTGGCGAGACAAACTGACGATCTACCTCTCTCCTTCATCTGCTTTTATATGCGCGCAAAGGTGACCCCAGGATCGCTGAGCCTCTTCCGCTGCGTGCCTCTACCTTGCCCATGATTAGAGACGCGTCCCTTACCATGAGCAACCCTGGCGGTCCGCGGCGTCGTCGTCCCTGGTGTAGCGACCACGCGTAAGGCCCAGACGGAGTAGAGGCATACCTTGTTCACCCTCACATGCGCCATTAACCGAAGTTACGGCGCTTAAGTGTCTTCATCGCCCGCGGATGAATGGGATCGCGGACGATGGGCTGTCGAGTAGACCATGAAAAGCGCGTCACATGTTCTTCTCAAAAGTCCGAGGGGCGTCAGGTGTGGGGGTTGAAGTAATAGACGTACCAAAATTATGGGAAGAAGCTGGCCTCATGTAGGTGACGCTCGTGTCTGCCTCCATGACGCTACTGTAGTGAGAATCGTCTATGAGTACCTGGAAGGTCCTCCTCTCTTTCTCTTCGTGATTACAGGATTCTTCAAGTGATTTATGCGTCAATCCGAGCCAGTCCAAATAAAAAAAGCCCATCTAGTCAGAAATCAGCAAGGTTCGAACACAAATCACGGCCCGCTCCACGACCAGAGGAAGAGAGATTGTCAACACACCTCATTCTGTCTACGTTACATCCAGTCCATGTCGTCAGTTTCTCACATTAACGTAGCCGATTTCTGGGTACCACTCCTTTCCGTCATGGTAGGTATAAAGAGAGAAAAGACGCAAGTGAGGAAGTACGCTTCCAAGAGGCTGAGAAAGCCGTCGGGCTTCTTCCAGGCGCTGTGGATGGTCAATGTTAGTGGGATACAGAAGCGACACGCAGGATGGATAGGATGGATGCCAAAGGATATTCCTGATTATACCGAAATCAGGCGAATAGAATTATGGCGCACCGTGAGCATTTGGGTATAACAATGCAGAACCGTCACCGCCAGATCGTAAAGTTCTGATTTCTCGACACACTCGCATCCAAGAGTAATGCCGACCTCTTCTGGGCCATCCGAAGAGGGCCTGAGCCTGCACTGCAGATTAAAGTTCATCAGCGCATGCTGCTCATAGGCTAGCTGCCCACGGGAAGCACGGAGGTCCATCGAAGTTTTCCCCAGAGAGGCAAGAGCAGCTACGGCACGCGCACACACATGACGAAGAGAAGACGTACCGGGAGCCGCACGGTAATAAAGCACGGCGCGGGCGAAAGGGTCATGTCGCCTTGGTCGACACCGGCGGGGCCGTACCGCATGAGCTCGCTGTAGGTGACACCTTCGTACACCTTGGGCGTCATCGCGGCGTCACGAACACGGAAGATTATCTGCTCCCTGCACGAGCGGCGTCGGTCCCGCTGGGCGAGCCAAACGGTGGGTCGGTTGACGTGAGCCTGCTCCGGCGCGGTGGATCCCTGTGCGAATGGTAAGACAAAGGCTACTTCTCGTATAGGCCCGGATATGAATCGCAGATGAAGGTAGAGGGAGAAATGAAAATAGAACAATTGAGGCACTGGAGCGACGGCTACCTCGAGTACGCTCGGGGATTAGAATCGCTCTGTCCAGCAAGCCGGTGGCTTTTTGCCGAGATGAGCATGTAGGACGCCTTCGCGGCAGCCTTCTAGAAGCGCTCCGACGTGCATGGGAGAAGCCCGGGAGGCCACGAAATCCGGTATAGGGCCAGAAGCGTACCTGTTCTCTTCCCAATGCAAGAGATCTATCTCGCGGACTGAAGTGCATGAGATGGACAATCTGTAAAGCGGTGAGTTCGCCGAAGAGCCGACAAATACAGTCGCTCACTGTATGCTTTGAGTTCGTTGCCTACCGGAGGTATAAACCTTCGGAAATGCGTAACAAGGGCTAGCAACGCACCGCTTGCAAATCGTCTCCGGATGGTTCCTTCCGCCGCTGGCAAGAAATTCTATGCTTAGTCTGGTGCATCCGCGAAGGCGCAAGAGCCCGTACTCACCGCCACAACGGCATCCACATACTTCGTGAGCCTATCCTTGCGCGTCTAGTCGACACGAGCGTCGGCGGTCAAAGTGTCAGATGCGGGCTAAAGGAGGCGTACCCGGTCATGGCGCCGCTCCTTCGGTTCTGGGCGATGCGGTGGTGGGGTACTGCTGGACCCGGGCGTTCCCAAATGCAGATGAGAAAGGAGCTCCGTGTACCCAGGGAGCGCTGACGCGGGAGGGCGCTGGGATGTGCTTGCTGCGGCCTGAGACGACGACGGGCGCTCTGGATAGTCATCGGGCTATAGTCGCGTCAGTGATGGAGTAGGAAGTAACATATAACATAGACATACTTTAGAGACGCGTTTGAGAGGAATGTTTGGGTATGGCTGGAGCGCGCGCTCTTGGTAAGTCACGAGCGTGCTCAGACTGAGGCAAGGTAACTTACAGAAAAGCGTAGCAAACGTGCAAAGCGCTGGTCATTGTCTCCGCCCTCCAAAGCCTCTTGGGGCTGAATTCAGATATTCAGCGATTGGTCGCACCTCGTAGGGCGACAGTACCTCGCTGCTCAAGGTGCGCGAGCGCCGTTCAGAGTCTTGCGGTGGTGAAGACATTGTACAGAGTAGTGAAGTTGCAGGAGGTTCGACGTTGGGCAGGGCTGCTCGCAGGTGAGGTCGAGGATGTCTCACATATCCTGCGTGGACGACGGGAGGATGAGGAAGCCGGGAAGAGTTATACCGGGCACGCTAGGCGGATACAGTGTATAAGGAAGGAACAGCGGCCACTCCCGTCACCTCCGGATGAACGTCAACTCAACAGCCGCGCGCGCATTTCCTATATCGGTCCGCTGCAAGTGCAGCGAGATAGCCGGCAGCGCTGCGCTGGCGGCCGTGACTCAGCCCTTCGGCGACTAGAGACTAAGAGATGAATCGTGAGCAGTGTCAGGGAAAGGGGGAGACGACATCGGATTCTCTTTCATAAAGCTTGCTCGACACATGATAAAACGTACTCGTACATTTGATACATCCATTGACCCCAGTATGCCGTCACTACTCGTGAATCACCGACGCGCCTTCTGCCGCGATAGACGCAAGGTACACCTTGGTTTCTGCCAGGATGACGAGCCTGCCAGGACCCGCGAAGGCAAAGTTTGCGGTGTTGCTACCGGTGAAGAATTTGCCGACGAGGATACCCTTAGGGTTCCATACCTGTAGCATAACCGTATAAAGAGAGGCACCGACACTCGGAATATGGACTCACGTGGATACCATCGCCACATCCACCGTACACGTAGCCATTCACGTCGACGTTGACACCATCAGGCGAGCCCTCGTCGGAGTACGCAAAGACGCGACGGTTGACAAGGAAGAGGTCGTCCGTCACGTCGTACGCGTAGATCGTCGCTGGCAGCGTAGCATTGTTACCCCAATCAGCTCCCAGCAAGCCCGAGTCCACACTAGAGACGGGTTAGCGTCCTTCCGAGATGCTATTTCGTGGCAACATACATGTAGAGCGTCTTGAAGTCGTTGGAGAACGCCAAGCCATTGGGCTTGTTCAGTTGGTCGGCCACCACGCGTACGTGGCCCGTCGAAGGGTCAAAGGCGTAGACCTGGTTCGGCAACCCGGGCTCGGCCTTGAAGTGCTGCAGGTAGGCGTACCTGGACCGAGACCATTAGCACGCGGCAGACGTAGCATGCCGCTCACTTACGCAGGATCCGTAAAGAAGATGATACCCGAGGAATGCACCTTCGCGTCGTTCAACGCATTGAACTCGCGGCCGTAGAAGTTGTCCAGGAGGATGGAGGCGTTGTAGGGTGGGTACGGGTTGACGAGCACCATATTCGACGGGAGGTCGCCACGGCCCTCGTTCATGAAGATTATGTTGCCCTTGTACGGACCGGTTCCTCCGTTGGCCATCTGCACGAAGTCAGGGAGGTCCACTTTGGGGTGCGAAACGTTGACGTCCTTGGGCGTGCCACCCATGGCTTCGTCAACCTCCTTGAGCGAGATACGCTCGATCTGGTTGTTTGCGTCAGGACCGCTCCTGCCAAGCGGACCGCCAGCGTTCGACGCGATGAAGACCTCGTCGGTGTCGGGTACCCAGACGGGTGCTTCATGCGCGAAGGCGAAAGTTGGGTCGGAAGAGATCTCGTGGATCCACGGGTTCTCGCCGATGACATTGTAGAAATCGTTGTCGAAGACTACAAGCGGTCGGATTAGCCAAGGACCCGCCTCGAGATTAAAAGGACAAATACCTTGGAAGAAGACTCCAGACGTGTTCGTAGGGTTCCAGGGGTCAAAGGGTGACGCGCGGAAACTGCTGTTGGTTCCGTCTTTGCTGATAACGTTGTAGGCCCGTGGATCGACATACTGCATATGACGTGAGTAATAAGAAAGTTGCATCGTGGAAAGCGCACGAACGACTACTTGCGCGCTGGAATCATCGCGCGCTGCAAAAGTTAAAGAGCTTCGGGGGCTGACGAACGTTGCGCGTGCATGAGCGGGTTTGCCCAGCGCTGCGGCTGAGGTGGTGGCGAGGAGGGAAAAGAGACTCGTAGACTTCATGTTCGTGGGACGCCGCAGGGGGATCGACACCGCGCAGGCACTCACCTATCCCTCCTGGCTTTTTATGCCCGACTGTCGTGTCAAAAAAGACATACGCGCCTGCTGATTACCCGGCGTAAAACGTACAATCGCTTGTGTATTTTGCCCTAAAGCGACTTCTGAAGCCATCCTCCCTGATCCGGACCTATATCTCTCCTGATATCGCTCACGCACCCGTATGTTTTGCCCAGGGAAAGTGGGCGCAAGGATCGCTTGGGGGTCACAAGGGATGTACATGACATCACGCAAGGGGTGGATGGGTGCCGCTCGACGCGCTAGCAGTTTGCGGAATGTGAGGTACGGTCCTGGGGCGCAGAATAACCATATCCGGACTACCGAGACCCAACGGAGACCTGGCATTTCAGTGTACACGCAGAGGTGTAAAGGATGCATACAGCCGTGGATCCCGAACTCCGTCGAGCTGTCAATACCGTGCTCGGTCCCTGTCCCGCTCTCGATGGCGGTCGCCTCTCCCGGGACTGCGCTCCCGTCGATAATCCCGATCACGGTAATCCTTGTCCTTGTGCCGTCTTTCCCTCGGTGATCGCGATCTTGACCGCCGCCTGCGGTCATCCTCGTATTTATCATGCTTGCGTGATGGTCGGTCTCTGGGAACGTCAAAGACCATCCCATAGCCGCCGCGGTCATCATCCTCGTTTGATGTGCGATACTTGCGCGTGGCCTCTAGGTCCTCGCGCCCGGCAAAGCCACCTGCTGAGCGGCCGCGTTTGTACCCAGGACCTCGCTTGATATCATTAGACCAGATGCCGTTCGTGCGAGCCACGGATTGCGAGCTAAGCGTAATCGTTAGTGTGGGTGCGGAATGAGCGAGCAGGAAGATTCTCACAAGTCGACCCATATGCGGCGGTCGTCCACAAGGACGTTCTGCATCTTGAAGTACGCCTAATGTCACAGGCGATGAGCTTTCTCCAAAGACCCGTATCACGTTCATATGACCTACCTGCTCTGCTTCCTCGCGCTTGTCAAACTCGATGAACGCGTACTGCAATGAATCTCCGGTCTTCTTGTCGCGGATCACCTGACAACTCATGATTGTCCCGAAGCGGGAGAATATGAGCTCGAGGTCTTCGTCGCGGGTGACGGGGTTCAGCTTGCACACGAACAGGACGTTTTCTGGCGGCCGGACGTTCGCGAAGGGGAGGTCGCCGACCATCTCGAGTGTTAGCGCGGAAGCTTGGGCTGCTTTCTGTCGCCGGATTTGCTCTTCTTCCTCTTCAGGTAGAGTTGCGAGTGCATCTTCGTCTTCAGCAATACGCGTCGAGTTGTCAGGCGGGCGTGTGGGGGATGAAGGGGGTTGTACAGCGTGTAGATCAGGAGGGTCTGGGAATGGGTCGTCTATTTGAAAGCATATGTTGTCAGCACCAATACTCCCGAACAAGCTGACCATCACGCACCCAGAATCACCACATGCCGTATCCTGATATCCTTGAAGGGTCTCCCATCCTGGTCCACGTACACCTCGTTAATCTTGTCAAGCGTGTCCAAGCCTTCGACGACATGCCCGAACGCGGCGTGCTTTCCGTCTAGGTACTCGATGTTGTCGGCCAGCGTGATGAAGAACTGGCTTCCGCAGCCACCCTTCTCGCCCCCCTCCACTCCGGGCGCGACAGCCATGGATACCGTGCCCTTGTTCGTGTGCTTGAGCCTTGGTACGATTTCCGGGACGAAGTAGCGGGGGACGCGCTTCTGCGTTTTGGAGGCAATGAGGGACCATACGGACTCCCCTCCTGTCCCTGTAGCGGTGGGGTCTCCCGCCTGAGCTAAGAAGTCTTTCGAAACTACAAACGAAGGTCAGCCCAGTCGCACAGTCCCTCTATGCTGGCGTGCATACCATTGAAGAACGCGTTCAGGTTATAGTAGTACACCTTGCATAGTTTCAAGAAGTTCTCGCAGGTCTTTGGACATTGCTGCGTCTCCAAGTCGATGACAATGTCACCGAGGGACGTCTCGAACAAGACGGACATGAGGGGAGGAACAGACCAGGCGCACACGACATGCGCTTAGACTATCGTGATCTCACTCCTCTCAATCCGGAAGGCTTTGTTCTCTGCACTCATTTCCGATTCCCACAGGCTCAGATTCTGACTTCTCACAGAGATTCGCAGGTTAGTGATCCTATAATGATAGTTTGTGGGTACAGCTTCCTAATATACACCCTTTTGGCTTTTAGAGCTACAACATTTCCTTCCCTTTCCATCACCTCAGCCCTCAAGCCAAGTTCGACGGGTACTGGAAGTCCTCAAGACCAACAAAGTTGTCCTTCACACTGCGCGCGCTGACGAAGCGGTAGAAGATGCTGATGCTTCCGGCCTTGTCGTTCGTGCCGCTTGCGCGCGCGCCACCGAATGGCTGCTGTCCGACGACGGCACCCGTGCACTTCTCGTTGTAGTACACGTTGCCGGCGGCGTTGCGCAGCTTGTTGCTCGCCTGGATGAGGGCCTTGCGGTCGGAGGCGAAGCTAAAAGGAGGTCAGTGAATGGGCTAATGGGATGAGTGCAGTCAACTCACATCGCGCCAGTCAAGCCGTACTGCGAGGTGGTGTCGATGAGGTCCAGCGTCTTCTCGTAGTCCGCGTCGTCGTAGACGAAGGCGGTGATGACGGGGCCGAAGATCTCCTCGACCATGGTGACGCTCTTCGGGTCCTTGGTAAGGATGACCGTCGGCTGGATGAAGTAGCCCTTCGAGTCGTCCCCAGAGCCGCCGATGAGGACCTCACCGCCAGCATCCTTCGCCTTCTGGATGTAGCCGGTGATCTTGTCGAACGCAGGTTGAGCACTACGATCCTGTGAGCACATCATCCGGTTCATTCATGTGTGCCACCTACATGACCGGGCCCATGTGGTTGGTCCACTCCGTGCACGGGCCGACCTTGATCTTCGCCACCTCAGACAGAAGGAGGTCCTTGAAGCCACCCTCCCACAGTGACTTCGGGACATACAACCGCGACAGCGCAGAGCACTTCTGGCCCGAGTATTCGAAGGCCGCGCGGATCGTCTGCACCACCGCGTTCTTCACCTCCGCGGACGGGTGGACCAAGTGGAAGTTCTTGCCGCCAGTCTCACCAACAAGGCGCGGGTACGACTTGTACTTGTCGAGATTGGCCGCGACGTCCTTCCAGATGCTTTTGAAGACGAAGGTGCTGCCGGTGAAGTGGAGGGCGGCGAAGTCGGGGCTGGAGATCGCCTGGCGGACGACCTCGGGTGCGGGGCCGGGGATGAACTGGATGACGCCAGGCGGGACACCGGCCTCAGTGAAGATCTGGTGGGTGATGTAGTTGGCGTAGACAGCCATGGGCGAGGGCTTCCAGAGCGAGACATTGCCGACCAGGACCGGGGCTACGAAAGGTATCAGAAAGAGTTCTCATAAAGACTAAGGATATGTGTACCTCCGTTCAAGTTGCCACCAATGGCAGTGAAGTTGAAGGGGGAGACTGCAAGGACGAAACCCTCCAGAGGGCGGTATTCGACGCGGCTGTCAAGGAATTAGTCCTGATTCGGGATCATGAGTGGGTCCAACTCACTTCCAAGCACCCGGCGCGTTCTCCTCAGGCTGCTGCGAGTAGAGCTGCTCGACGTACTTGACACCGAAGCGCAAGAAGTCGCAAAGCTACCCCCACAGTCAGTGAACCGAGCACGCAAAGCGTTCCCATGCACGCACCTCCGCGGCGGCGTCAATCTCCGCCTGCCAGGCGTTCTTGCCCTGGCCGAGCATCGTCGCGGCAAGGATCTTGTTGCGGTACTTCCCACTGACAAGATCCGCGGCCTTCAGGAAGATCGCAGCGCGGTCCGGCCACGGCATCGTCTCCCACTCCGCCTTCGCCTTGAGTGCGCCCTCGATCGCGGACGCGACGGTCGCCTCATCGGCTTCGTGGAAGGTGCAGAGAACCTTCGTCTTGTCGTGCGGCATGTACTGCTTGTTGAGCTTGCCCGTCTTCACCTACATCGATGAGAGATCGGGTCAGCGTACTACTCAGAAAGGGCTAGGGGCGACGCACCTCCTTGCCGTTGACAACCAAGGGCACCTCAAAGGGCGCCTGCTGCTCCATCTCCTTCACCGCCGCCTCGAGAGCCGCACGCTGGGGCGTCCCCGGAGCGTACGAGTGCTACATCGGTCGATCAGTAGGTGACGGAAGGGACGCAGCAGCGCGCTCTGCTCACCATCGGCTCATTCTTGATGGCCGGCACCTTGGGGTTGTTGTGCTGCGCGAAGACGGACATGGTGGTGGTTGGAAGCAAGGAACGGTGACTCGCACACTCGGGGGCTTAAGACGCCAGCACTCAAGTTTGAATTTCGCCGCGGTGTAGAGGTTCCGTGTTCGGGGTTGGTGCCGATGCGATATCCGGATCTACGCCCCGAGTCGATGGGACCTTGACGGTGCCGATAAAGCGCCTCTCGGGCTCTTATCTGCACCAAATTCGTCTGGTTACCATGCTGCATATGCTGCAGCCACCCTCGGATGCAAAGGAAGGCTGAAGTGAAGGGAAATACGCCGCCGACGGCGCATTTGTGGGAGATCGTCACAAATCGAACCGTGACAATGTGATGCCGGCCCGCCGCTTCCGGGCGCTTACTGAGCAAATGCGCCTTTCCCGTCTTGGTTCATGCTTCGACGAGCTTTCGCGACCCCAAAGACCGCTTCCAGATGCCTTCGCCACTCTCACAACGCTGCTGGCAAACCCTCTACGTCTCATGATGTGCCAGAAGGCGCAATCAAGCAAACCGAGCAGCAGCAAGCCGACCATCGCGCCAGCGCAAAGCTCTTCGCCGATGCAGAGCGCGAGGAAGACGAGCTTAGGGAGGCAGCGCGCAAGAGCAAGTTACCGTTTCTCATGCGTCAGCACGAGAATTGGACTGGCGACGAGCGAATAGAGGATGCTGTCTTGCGCATGCTAGTCGACAAATACAAGCCCGTCCGCGGGGGAACAGTGCGCTCAGCAGACGAGAAGCTCAAGACAGCCCCACCGAAACCGACCTCGACAGGTCCTGATGCCCTCGCGCTCGAAGTCGACGAAATCATTCAACTGGAGACGAGGCTAGCAGACGATACAGGGGCGAAGATCACAACCAGCGGGAGCTCGACGATCGCTGGCCATACTCCCTCCGTCACTGGCTCCTGGGCCGATGAACCACTCCTACCCGCCATCGAAGGCCACAGACCTTGGCATACGGAGTACCGCGCCCCCTCACATTCCGTTGCCTCCGTCAAGTTCGCGCGCCTGCCCCCTTCCCCTCCACCTCCCAAAGCCAAGCCCGCCGATGAGCGTATCGCTCGCAAGGAGAAGGAAGTCGCGAAGCGTACGGCTCATGCGGGGCGACTGCATGGTGCTCGGGAGGCAACACTTGACTACAAGCTTGGTCTTGGGGCGGGACGTCAGAAGGGCGCGCCACCTACGGTGACGCCAGCGACGGGCGCAAGACCGAATCCGGTGAGCGTGAAGGGGTGGACGAGCTTGGTGGAGGATAGGATTGAGGTACGTCTACGTGTGACATTTCGAACGCCCCCATCTCACCCGTTCATAGCGAGCCCGCCAGAAAGGTCTATTCAACAATGTCAAGGGCCGCGGGCAGCCCATCAAGCAGCAGTCCGAGGAGAGCAACCCCTTCATTGGCAAGGAAGAGTTCCTCATGAACCGCATTTTGCAACGGAACGAGGCCTCGCCGCCCTGGGTCGAAGTGCAGGGCGAGCTCGAGAGCGCAGTGCGTGCTTGGCGCCTCATGCTTCGTCAGGCATGGACGCGGCGCGCACTCCGAAACCTCACTACCGAGCATCCTCCCCAAACCCTCCGCTCCATCACCGCCGAGCAGGTGCGCGCCTTGCGCGACCCTGCATGGGAGGCGCGCGAGCGGGCGTATCATGACGTCGCGCTGGGCGAGGTGAACGCGCTGGTGCGCAAGTACAATGGGCTAGCGCCGTACCCGGTACGGAGGCCGTACTACATGCTGCATGTCGAGCTGGAGCGGGTGTACGAGGGGTGCGTGGACGATGTCATGGAGGGACTGGCAGAGAGGTATGGGAAGGGGAGTACACTTCCGCGGGGTGCTAGCGAGGGCGAGGGCGGGGAGCGTGGTGGAGGCGAGGGAGATGGATCGGTCATGGGGCTCGGGGAGCTTCTTCGTAGCTGGGTGCAGCGCCTGACCGGAGGCTGGACACGCTCGTGAGGTGATCAGACGAGGGAACGATCACTTCATAGCGAGGGGAGCTCATGTATCAATTCATAGATGCAGGATCATGTCATTCGCGCTTGCCTGCCGTGTTTAGTTTCCCATTCCACGCATTGTTGTACGTTTCCGGGCGGTGCACGAGTCCATTGTTCTCAATTGTTCACCGTGTTCGGCAGTTTGGGAATGAGCACGAGGCGGGGGGTTTGCGGAGGTAAATTAAGCTTTTCCCTCCGTCCTCCTGCTCTCCTCGTCTGTATATCGTGCTTTCCTACGTACAACGTCTACCACATACATGAGAAAGAATGCAAACTCGAAGCAACTTGAGAAAAACAGAATGTTCCGTCAGCGGCGTCAGCGCGGTGCCTAGACGGGGGCGATATTCCCGTCAAATCAGCCACGCGGGCGGCATGAGTTCATGCCTCGAGGCAGCCGCACCCCCGTCACCATCTAATCTATAAAAACCCCCAACCCCCTAACGCTCCTCTTCACCTTCCTCCACTGACAAGCCCAGCCACCGATCCCCCAGCCCTCATCTCACCCCAACCCCTCCCCTTCCCCTTCGCCCCCACCCACCAACCTACCCAACGAAATGTCTGACGAAGAGATCTTGGTGCGTCGGCTGCGCAATTTTTCGCGGGCGGGAGCGAGGACGCTGACCTCGCCTCCAGCTCGGGGACATCGTCGCTGTCAACCACGGCTTCGCTGGCCGCAAGGAGGGCCTCGTCATCGGTTCCCACATCGACTACCTCGTGAGTGGCCCGTGCGCAGCGACCTCTTTCCCTCGCTTACCTCCCTCCCCAGGGTCGCCAAATCGTGGAGGTCCAGCTCGAGCCCGGTGAAGTGTACCACGCCTGGTGCGCAGCCTCATTGTTGACCTGTACTTCCCTCGCTGACCGCAACCGAACAGGTACCCCACCGTCACGCGCGTTAAGCGCACGATCGCCGTCCAGCGCCCTGCCATGCTCCCCCCTGCCCGGAGCCACCGCACGGTCGAGCGCCGCATCTACTGGTAGGTGCGCATGCCGACGTGCGACACGGACACGACGCGACTCTTCTCCTATTCCTCTATCTATCATCTCTCTCACTCCGGGGCGACCGTCCACACACAACACACTCTGGGATTACCGTCATGACACGAACTACGTACGCAACCTACCATGACCATGACCCCACGTTTGCTGCTGCTGGCGCGAGCGCCGCCGGGGCGAGGACGGATTCTACGACTTGTACAATATCGGTTCACGACACATGAATAGATGAAGGGCCTGGAACTCTTTTTATTCCATCTTCTGGAATGGCAT
This sequence comes from Pleurotus ostreatus/Saccharomyces cerevisiae fusant, assembly GCA_024196135.1. Classification (NCBI taxonomy): domain Eukaryota; kingdom Fungi; species Pleurotus ostreatus/Saccharomyces cerevisiae fusant. The sequence goes on along the minus strand of JAMQCK010000132.1, from coordinate 36,499 downwards.
TCATTTTGTCTGTCCTGTCGGTGCGAAATGGGGAGGGGAGGACATTGGGGCGCAGGTGAGATAACGCGAGGGAAAACTTCTCTGATTTTCCTATCACATCCCATCCTGTTCGCGAAACCTCATGTTGTCGTTCTGAACAGAAGAAAGGTTACGTCATATCGCCTCATGCCTATTGTTCTCCACAATCATGAATGCCAAGGTCAGAACCCGGTAGCCTTGTCCCATCGCGGCGACTGGCTCTCGACGCCCGGCCTCGTCCCGAAGACTACCAGCGCGGTCAGCGAGCATCCCAGCATGACGAGTATGAATGGTCTCGGTTCGAACAGTCCAAGTTGCATCACATTCGCCAGGGAGGCGTACGCTACAGATGTGGTAGTGTCCCTCAAGGTACCATTCATGAAGCATTCAGCTGATACCACGCAACCCGCGTGCACCAGTATCGCTTTACGCAGCAGCGGGAAGCTCAACGCCGGTGCCAACTGTGGAAGAGGGTCAGCGGCCGAAGTCAGGTCCACGAGCGCAGCAAGATCTACCTGGTACCGGGAAGATGGGCGAGTTGTCCTCGGCGAAGGTGAAGCGCCTGCCGCTAAGGTCAATTTCGGAGGCTTTTGGGAAGTTGTGGCACTCACTCTGCACGCGCCGTGCGGGAGCCCCAGCCTGCGCTGTCGTTTGCGCCCCAGCCGTGATAGATGATGAAGTTATCGCCAGCCTGCAAAGGCGTTAGCACGAATCAAAGAAGAGGCCCAACTCGTCAACTGACCCGGTCAGGAAGGAACATTGCATGTCCAACGCCGACGGTCACATCGCTCGACTGCATGACGGGCGCCTCGTCGTTCGCCCACCACGAGTCGGGGTTGAGCGGGTCGAGGTCGGTACCGTTCAAACCTATGATTGCGCTGAAAGTGAAAATGAACCAGGTGTAGGCCTGCGTACATTGAAGAGGCGAACGTACAGGTTGTAGCACGGGTCCCACGAGCCGCAGGTAGAGAACACGACGTAAGTGTTGTCGCCGCGCTGCAAAATTTCCGGGCCCTCGTTGACGCCGTAGCCGTTAGAGGCCTGTTAGGGTGGAGGCATGAGTCGTATCCCTTGAAGGGAATTGGCGGCAAGCTACGCACCCACTGCCACTCCTTCTTGGAGCCATCCGGGTTGTAGGGAGAGTGAATTGTGACGCGCTCGCCAATGACGCTCGAGGGCGAGTCCATCTCAGCGATGTAGCTGCCGTACTGTCAGTCATATCGAAAGATGCAGAGCGGTTCACGGGCTCACATGTACTGCACGGTACCCGTCTCGGGACTTTCCTTGCCAGACCAGATGAAGTAGTTCTTGCCGTTGTAATTCTGCAGTACCGTGCCCTACAGCGCGACATGTTAGACTTGTTATGGGAAAGAGGCATGCATGAGAGAACAAACATCAATCGCGTAGTTCTCGTCCGGCGTGCCGATCTTGCCCATCTCTTCGAATGGCTGAAGGGGATCGTTGGGGTCACTGCCCTTCAAGACGTGCATCCGACGGTCCGCATCGTTCGGTCCGTCAGGCAGGGCGCAGTAGATGTACCACTGTTCGTCGATTCTGTGCAGCTCCGGCGCCCACACATCACCCAGGTCTGGGTTACCGAAGGTCCACACGACGACAGCCTCCGAGTTGTGGAAGTCGTCAAGGGTGTTGGACTTGTAGATGGAGACGTTCTCGGTGCCCTCGGATGTGATGAAGTAGTAAGAGTCGTTGAAGTAGGTGATCCATGGGTCTGCGTGGTTGCCGTCGATAATTGCTGGGGAAGGCGTCAGCTTTCACAGTGCTTCTGGACATGGTGAAGAGGCGTACGATTTGTGTATGTCGCGGACTGCCTCGCGGCCGGGGCGCCCGCGAAGGCCGCCTGAGCCGTGGCCGCAGCGGCAAATGGAAGCCCAAAGGCAACGAAGGGAAGCATAGCAAAGATGCCTCTCATCCCTGCGTCCGAAGGCCGTACTTTTTAACCGTCCATGGGTGTCCCACTGAACACCGCGAACGCAACCGCTTCGTGGTCATCGGGCGTTCCTAGAGATGGCGTGTTTGAAATCATCGTGCGATAGACATTCAGCGAAGTTGATGCGCCTTGTGAGCAGCGGTCTTTGGGCTGGACGGGGAACGCGGCGGGGCGGCATTAAACGAGAGAGGATTGCGGGCGCCCTACGGGTACGCACGATCGTGTCCTCGAGTACGGCACCCGCTCTCAAGCACAGACAGTATCTGTACAGTCCAGGGTTCGACTCATCGTCTTCAGCCCACTCGTTTGCGACAAGCGATTTCGAGAGGCGAAATTCGGGCAAGGCACGATGGTGACTCTGAGATGACTTCTACCGCGCCACAAATGGTTGTGGGCAAGTTGTGGGCGCCAACAGTAAACGGGCCGGGAGCCGTACCTTGCTCCCGACCGTCATCAGTGTCCAGCATGCATCTGGCTCTGCGTATCCTGGACATACAGATCGCCATATTCGGCTTGTTGAGCCAGAAGCGAGACCTTCTCAGCACGATCCTCGTCTGTAGGGACTGGCAGGATGCGGCCGAGGCGTTGTTGTGGAAAGAACTGCCCCATCTGGTCCCTCTCCTCATGCTCATGCCCAGTGCTGCATGGCGTGTCAATAAAATCCAGGGGTCTAGCTTGCTCCTCTATACCTTCGTGGGTTACCTTATCTGTCTTTGTCGATGAACGCGTAGTCTGACTTCCCTACCCTAAGGTCTTCACCCGGCAGATTGCCGAAGATGACTGGTCGCATGTGTATCGGCATGCTCGTCTTGTCCGAAGGATCACATTTGAATTGGAATCACATCCTCCCAGTCTTATAGATGGAGTGTCCCGCTGTCCTCCAAGAGAACCACTGTTCTTGCATATAGACAAGCTCATCTACCGCGCAACGTCCAGCGGGCTCCACACACGGCCAGTTCCTGCTACATTCATGGACATCTTCTACACCAGTGGCGCAATCATTGATCTCGTATGCTACAACATCTCACCCTTCAGCCTGCCCAATCCACACAGACTACGCGCTCTCGGGAAGGTGATCATCCGCTGGGTACCGAGACATGCACTAGTGCTCAGCGACGAGGCAGCATGCCTCGCGCATGCGATGTCTGTAATCGACGCGCTCACGGCATGCCAGCCCGCCTCGCTGTCTCTGGATTTCTACAAAATGCGCTTCTCTGCTTCTTTGCTCGAGCGCCTCTATCAATGCAAGCCTCTGCGCGAGTTGACTCTGGACTTCGATGATTCTAATGATGATTCCCATCGCAGTGCACCCTGCCCTGCCAAAGCGAGCCTGCCCAATCTACACAGCTTGACCATCCACGAGGCCGAGACCGCGACGTGCACCGCGGCCGCAATCGCTGGCGCCTGCACGACACTCGCCTCGCTGGACGTTGACTTTCGCCATTATGGCACCAGTGATCACCTTTTGAGCCTCACCTCAGCTATCCGGACGCACTGCGATGCAGCCGCGCTCCGTGATGTTACCATCTGCTGGCATGTTTGGGCGCTGCACCTGGCGCACCTCGCACCGTTGGCCACGGCAAGAAATCTCGAGAAGCTGTTTCTTCTGGGCGAGCGTGCGTCAAAGAGCGCGCTCGCGGATGCGGACTACGAGAAACTCGTCTCTCACTGGCCCCGGCTGCAGACGTTGTGCATCGAGGTCGAGGAAGCGGTGGGCAGGTGCACGCTGGCCACGCTCTGCATCCTGGCGCAGTGCTGTCACGATATAGAGCGTATCGAACTACCTCTGACGGATGCGACCGTTCCCAGCTCGCAGATGACCTCGGGTGATATGTCACTAAACACAGCGAAGGCCAGTGGGTCTGCAGTACAGATCACATTCCATCTGGCGTCGGAGACGGACACAGAGACTATGGCGACATTTCTCCTCGCACTCTTCCCTCGAATAGAGGAAGTCGAACCGGGGTGGAAGCTCGATGATATCAGGGGCAGACAACAGTGGTACCAAGTGAGGCAACGGATTAGCGAAATGCGGAAACAGTCAGACACAATGTATGCGCGAGGGTAGACGTAGTCATGTATAGTAGTAGGACCCAGACACCCACGAATCTGACCGTCCTATATATGAGAGTTGGGTATCTGTATCCCTGTGGACCTAATTCTGTAAGCACGGGACTACCTGGAAACAAAGGCAGTCCTAAAGAGGACAACCGCCCGCGCTTAGACATTCCGGAGCCCGAGAAAGCGCTGGAAGACGCCGAGAGGGCCGCACGCAACCATCTCTTGTTTCACCTTGCTATAGCTATCCTGTTCTCAATTTGCTTGCTGACAACCAACACAACGTATACCTGCCTTCCACCCGCATCTACCTTTCGCACTGCCGCCACTTTACGACTGATCATGGCACTGAACTGGACGATGACGAACGCAGACGGGAGCCCGATCCCCCTACCACAGGAGATGACGATCTGCACCATCGACTTTGGCGCGGAGCTCAAGCTCAGCGTACCGGCCGACGCGCGGGGTGCTGCGGCGAAGACTCTCCAGTCCGCAGGCCGCGTCTACCTCACGGATAAGCGGGTGCGTGTGCTACGTCTTCGAGTGCGCTCGCGATCGCTGACGTGCCACATTGCCCATCCAGCTCATCTTCATCAGCCGTGGCGCCACACCCAAGCCCCCCTTCGACTCGCTCTCCGTACCCCTACACTCCGTGCTCTCGACGAAGTTCGAGCAGCCGACGTTCGGGTCGAATTATCTGAAGCTCACGATCAAGCCTGCGCCGGATGGCGGGCTGACAGAGGGCACGGAGGGTGAGCTGCGGTTCAAGGAGCGACCGATGTTCGAGTTTGTGGCCCTGCTGGAGAAGACACGCGAGCGCGCGATCTATATGGCGCGGCAAACGGAGGCGGACGACGAGAACCTACGTGCGTGTTTGTCAATGAACGGGGTCTTGCTGCATGCTAACTCTACGCTACAGCGACCTATAGCTCTCCCGCTGAGACCAGTACGGTGTCCTTTGTGGGTGGCGTACCTGTGGACAACCCACCAGGCTACGATGCTTAATCTGTGTTCGATCCACGCTAGATCTTTGGGACTTTCTGTACGATTTATGCCACTGGAATTGCTTTCTGTACGCACGACTTCATCGCTAGTTTATGTGTACACTGTTATGTATTATGCAGAAGGCTCGCTTGCTAACTCTGAAAGAGACGTGAATCTACATATACGCGGATAGTATGCAGGTGACCAACGAAGGGTCCCAGCGGCTGCTATCAAGTCCACGCGAATCGCTCCTCGAATTCTACGAAGACGACTGGCACCAGCATGCTCGCTGGACACCAAGGTTACACGTGCCAAGGACATCTACAGGGCGAAGTACGCAGGCGACAGCGCAAGGAGCATCTGAACAACCGCCCGCGCAGGCTCGCGCCACCGTCGTCCGTGATGTTTGCCTCAGCGCGCTGATAGGTGGAATCGTGTCCTGATCCCGGTGTGCGTGACCGCGAAACTTGCCCACTGGCATGTGCAATTGGCGACGATCTTGGGCGATCACTGGGTATCGGGGGATGCTGGACAGTTCACAGAAGAAGAGTGTTGAACAGGAAAGGGTAAGAAATGTAAGGAGGACAGAAGGCAAGGAAAAGACCTTTCCTGTACAAAATCGCCAAGACCCGAGGGCGTAAGTATAAAGATCGAGGTTCAACAGACCCAGATGGAGTTCGTGGAGAGACCCTCGATGCTGCCACCATCATCGGGGATTTATCGAGAGGGTCGCGCTGGACTTGACAGTTGCTGTGAGAGGGTGCACCTTCAAACAAATAGAATATAGGGTCGTTGACAGATGGGTGATGCGAGTCGGAACATTGCGAGCAGATTGTGCGATGCGATTTACCAGCCAGCGCCGTAAATCGACAGAAGAGGCAGATGACTGTCGTCTCTCTCTTGAGTTGTGGGCGTAGTGAAGGTTCACTCCCGTGCGATAAGCTGAAACGCCGACGCTGGCAGTTTCTGTCAAGGTCCCGGCCTCTTGGATCGGTATACAGGTTTAAGCACGTCCTCGTAGCCAATCCATAGCGTCGGTCAAGCAGTCGAGGGCAGCCAGAGTCCAAGTCGTGCTGATGCAACGCAGCCTATTTCCGATGATGCCCCACGCATTGTCCGCGTGGAGGAGTAGCGGAGATTTGAGGTACGCGAACGTCTCGTGAGCTCATCTGGCTGATACTGCGAGTTTCCCAATAGACCTAGTGAGCCATCGTAGAGTGTCAATATATAGTCATGGCCAGTATACGCTGAGTATTCGACGGTGAGGAGTAAGGTTCAAACGCACGAGGCTTCATTATGGACTTTCCCAAATCGGGGAATTGTTGGATGAATTGCTTACGTGATCAGATCAATGGCGGCGGGAAGGACGAGGCTGGTGCTGCTCTCGTCGCTGTCCGTGTTCCCCACGGGCGCTCGCTCGACAGCGCTGCGATTCTGACGCGTCACCTCTCTTTCCTCCCACCGCCATCTCCCTCTCAACGACGACCACAGACAGCGCGCGTCGGAAAACGCGACTTGCAACGCGGCGTGCGACGCCATCATCATGCACCCCTTCCGCAAACCGTCCTCGTCGGCGGGGCTGTCGACGAGCCACCAGTCAACGACGTCGAGCGCACAGCGCGCCCCCACACACAGAAGCACCGAATCGCACAACCTGTTCTCAGGATCGACCACGAGCCAGCAGCAGAAGCTGTTGTCCGTTGGGGTTGCGATAGGTCCCCAGTACAAGATCGTGACGGCGCTCGTGAACAGGCTGAAGAACAAGGCGCGTAAATCTGCGCAGTGCGAGCGAGCAGCGTCGACTTACGTACTCCCAGCTGCCGCACATATCGGGCTCCTCCCTCGATTATATCGAGGCCGACCCCGCCATCCAACAAGCAACCGAAGCACTCGCTGATCTCACGAGGGATTCCCCCAACACAGTTCTCTTCCTCATATGCCAGCTACTCGAGCCCCTCACACATCTCGTGCGTGCGCAATCCTGTGCGACGCGACTCAAATGCTGACACCTGGCGCAGACGTCCAACCAGGGCAATGTTGGCTACGCAGCCCAGTTGTCCAGGGAAGACATGCAGTCAGAGCTCTTCGTCCTCAAAGTCCTGACCGTAGTCATGGCCGCACGATGGCCACAAGCGCGCTGCTCCTCTCGCTCCAGCCATCGCATGAACTCGTTCTCGTCCGGCGCCAGCTGGTCAGAGGGCGTTACATCTCCCTCGCCCTCTGTCGATATCGGCGAACCAGTGGCCATCAACGACAACTGCGCGAAGTACGTCCTCAGCAACATGATCGTCATCCTCAAGCAGTGCGCCTCGCCAGAGGGATCGCTTCTCGTCGCCAGTCCTTGCTCCGACCTTGCTTTCCGCGAGTTTGCATCCGAGGACCTGCCCCGGCCCGAATTCCGCCAGAATCCCATCTACAACGCGTACGCCAACCAGATCCTGCGAAGTAGGCCATCGTCCATCTCGGTCAAGTCCGGACAGAGCAGCCAGTCCTCGATTGCCATCCCGGTGGGCACGGCGATGTACGAGAAGACGCATATATCCCTCCTGCGATCTCAGGTTGCGATGCGGAACTTGATCATGAAGCTCGCGGGGCAGGTCATCTTCTACCTCTCGGCGACGAACTGGAACCCTGTCTTCCACCGGCTACGCTCGCGGATACATTTCCTCGCAAACGCAACCGACGAAATCAAGGATACCAACATTGACCTCGAACTCCTGTACCACTGCGCACTCGACCGTTCAAGGCTTGTTCAAGTGCTGAACGGTACATATGATTGTGTAATTCACAGGTCGCACGCACTGATACCTCCACAGAGCTCTCCTCACTCCTTGTAAATATGAAGCAAGATCACCAACTCGCTATCGCTGTGCCTCTGCGGACCGCGATTTGGAACTGGATACGTCTCTTCCCCGCCGAGTTCAATGATGCGATACGCCAGCGTGGCCGTCTGGAGGGTGCGCCGGAGCGCGTCTTCGACCTCTTGTACACCAAGAACCAGCTCGGCGTCGAGAGGTCTATCTGGCCGACTCTCCTGATCCTGAACTGTATTTCTTCGGACCGGCTCATGCCTGAGCTGTCCGACATGAAGTCGTACGGGAGAGGAAAGGCGACACGCAAGGTAAGCTACCATCTACACCCCTCCGTACACGATGCTGATTTTCCCTTCAGGACACGAAGTTCTATGATGACTTATTCACGCACGGATATTCCAACCCAAAGACCCAGGAGGTCGGCCTGGCATGCGCGCTTGACCTCTGTCGCGCTGCCAGTTATGTAAGCTCGGCCGACGATGTGCCACTTCGACTACTGGCCTACGACGTCGCGCACGAGATCAAGGTGAGTCCTTTCTCAATTACATAGGTTTCGCAAGCTGAATTGTGTCCAGAACAAGCGAGACATCTTCGACGCGAAGGAGGAAATTGACGTCGCGCTGTGCGCGGAGGTCCTGGTGGCCACGTATCGTTTCCTGCCTGAAGAAGATTCTATACCGCTCTTTTTACGATGCTGCGAGCCCGAGCGCTCAGAAGCCTTCAAAGCCTGCGCTGCGCGCGCATTCCTTACTTTGGTGCAGGAGGTGGGCACTGCGTCTCTGGTGCTCATCCAAGTTCTGACTCAACAACATCCAGTCTGTTCGCGTTCCGTGGCAGAAGCCCCTCGACAAGTTGCGCATTGCTGTCGCGCCGCGGTTCAGGGAGATCTACAAGGTACGTGTCCTTCGTCTTGCTGCACTGTTTGGCGCTTATCTCGACTCTCTAGACGGCAAGCATGCGCAAGCCTGAAGTCGACGCCTACGGCAACCTCAAGCGTCTTCACACTCGGCCGAAGGCCAGACGCGTCAACGGCGAGCCGCTGACTGATCGCGAAGTCGTCTTGCTCTCGGTCATCGCCGTCTGGCGGACGGACCCGGAGCTCTTCGTCGCTGGCATCCGCGACGAGAAGGGCCAGGACTTCCTCAAGGCTGTCGTGAAGCTCTGGGACCCTGCCATCGACGCATCAGTCACGTTGGCAGGCAGCAACATGTATAAGGTTATGTGCGACTACGCGTACTCGTTGCCGCCGGAACATCCAGATCTGCACTTCCTCGTCTCAATCTCAAAGCATACTGTGTAGGTCCCGTTTGACGCAATTATACGTACAACAAGACTGACGCAACAATGACTAGGCCGTCGATGCTCGTCTGCGTCAGCGCGAGCTTGTTGGGTGACAGGCTGGACACGCAGACGGAGAAGCTCTGGCTGGGCGTCCTGCACGGGTTCCTTGACTTGTACATGCGCAAGACTGACGTAGGTCATCCTTCGTCCCACTCCTCGAGCGCCTACTCACGAGACCACCAGAATGAGCATTTGTTGGACTTGCAGCAAGACCCCGGCAGGATACCAGGCTTGATCCTCACCGAAGTCGCCTTCCTCGTCTGCCTGGCATCTGCGGACAACAACGCGTCGAACATGGCTGCGCGGGGTCTGCGCCTTCTGGCTCACCTCCAGAGGGACCCCGAGTACGCGTCGGCGTCTTGCACGGCGCAGGAGGAGGAGAACTCGAAGCGCGAATTGGTGTACGATCAGCTAGGCGACCCGAAGATCACCATCGTCGGTGAGTAGCGCAAGATGCTTCGTCTGTTTCGTCGCTGACGCGTTGCAGGTCGTGTTGGCCATCAGAAGCGCATACGGAAGCTGCTGCGTCTGATCGCGAAGCCTTGCTCGATGCACATTGCGGTCTGGGAAGAGTGCTACTGGCGCTGGCGGCATCTTACCGAGCTTCTCTACCCTGGCATTGGGAAGGAAGGCGAGCCGCCTAGCAGCCGTCTTATGAAGGACGACCAGCGGTTCCAGTGGCGCAGTCTCACCCTGTTCCTCGCTGCTCTTGGCGGTGCTTGCATCCAAGAGGGCCGCGTTGGGAACCTGTCGTCGATCATCCCGCTGCAGGCCCTTCCCGACAAGCTGCGCGTGCAGAGCAACTCGGAGGACCTCGTCCAGACGTTCATCAACGACGTGACGAACATGCTGCTGCACCCGGACGTGCACATCCGCGACACTGCGCGCGACGCCCTCGGCATGGAGCTAAACCACCGTCTGCATGGCCGTTTCCTCAAACACATCGAGGGCCTGGTCCAGCAGCTGGCGAACACCGAGGTCAAGGAGGTGGACGCTTACTACTTGCTCATGGACCAGGTCATCGTCGTCCTCAAGCTCTTGATCGACAGCTTGTCGCAGGAGGACTTCGTGGCCGTCGACATGGCGTCCACGATGCTTTCGCTTGGGCAGCAGCTGCCGCTCACCTCGGCAGCGTCCTCGGCGCGTCTTAAGATCAAGTTCTGCCAGCTCTGTGACAGCCTTTGGGGAAGGCCGGCTGCCCAGGTCATAAAGAAGGATAACGACTCGCGGCTCAAGTTGCTAGATCTCGTGGTCGAATGGATGCAGGTTGCTCAGGTCAGTGCTTTCAATGATCCGTGGGGGTGCCTTGCTGACTGCGTTGTAGCCCGGCGACTACACTCAGTCAGAGCTGAACATGGCGGCGTTGAGAACGATGGTGGTGCTTTTGGACCACTTGCAGATTCGGCCTCCCGATGACACGGGTCCTGGTGATGAGAACGCTCATGTCGTAGCAAGACTGTTTGCGAAATACTCGTCAGCCTTGCTCCAGAGCCTCGAAATTTGCCACATGGACTTCCCGGTAAGGCTGTTCTCGCCCAGATTTGCCTCTCATACTGATGGGTTCGTGCAGACGACGGATAGCGCGTCGGAATCCGGCTCCATTCAGTTCGTGAGTACATATCATTTTGGTCCCCGAGTCATCGACTCACGAATGTGCAGAAGATGAAGGCGTCGCAGCGGGAGGCTGAGCTCCGCGACCTTGTCATCACCGGCCTCTCGCACCTGGTGATATCCAACAGCGAGAGCGGGTTCAAGCAATGCTTGAGCTTGGCGTATAGCGACGACAACCTCAAGCGAACGATCTTTTCGCATGTCTTCGCGCGTGTGCTCGGTCAGGGTGCCAGGCTGGAGGTTGAGGAGACCGTGAGCGGGGTCTCGCGCATCAGTCGGTTGGCAGAGGTAAGGAAGTCACGACTATTACTATGCTTCGCTTACTTATACCCTTTCACCAGATCATCAAAGGTTCGGATGTAAGTCTAGGCTATGATCCTGAGAGGTTTGTCGCTAACCTCGCGTCGTAGATGGCTCTTGCTATGGCCATCTGTGAGGTCTGTCCGGCCGGTGAAGTCGACACGATCATCAACGTCCTGCTGGACCTGTTCGACACTCGCGAGCACGCACTGCGTTTGATCAAGCAAATTATCGACCGCGAGATTGCGAACACCAGTATGTCTTCCCTCTCAAGACATTGATCCCACGCTGATTGGATACTGTCAGCGTCCGAGGCCAGCTTGTTCCGCAGCAACTCCATGTATACTCGTTTCCTCTCCGCCTTCGCGCGTAAACACGGGTATCACTACTTGCGGGGGCTTATCGAGCCGTTGATACGGGTCATGGAAGAGATGCCCCCGGACACCAGCTTTGAGCTCGACCCGGCGAAGGCTCCTGGTCAAGACCCTCTCCAGAACCAACATAACATCGAGTTAGTCGCGGGCAGTTTCCTGAACATTGTCAGTGCCTCGACGCAATCGGTGCCACGGTAAGCACATACAAAAGTGGTCGAATCGCGTCTTGCTGACTAGCTTTAGGATCTTCCGCGAAGTCTGTGCCTACATAGCGGATTCAGTGTACGTGCCGTGCGCTGCTTACATCCGGAGTTGGAAAGCTGATCATGATGCTCAGTATGCATGTCTGGCCGGAGGCGAAGTTCGCTGCTCTTGGGGCATTCGTATTCCTGCGGTAAGTTAAGGGCCTTATTTGTGTACTATGTTCACTCAACATCATCTACAGGTTCATTTCGCCTGCTATTGTCTCGCCTGAAGTCGTGGACGTGGAGATACCGAAGACTCATACCAATATCCGCCGCGGACTGATGGTTGTCGCGAAAGTCATCCAGAACCTGGCGAACAACATCTTTTTCGGCAAGGAGCAACATATGACGGTCCTTAACAAGTTCCTCGAGCGGAATATCGCGAACGTCACCCGCTTCTTGAGTGAACTTCACGTTCGTGTCCTACCCTTTACCAAGATTTCGTACTGAAGATGCCCACAGAAGATCAGTCAACGGATAGACGACGACCAAGACGAGTTCATCGAGAGCAATGCCGACAGCTCTGACGTGATCGTGCTTCACCGCTTCTTCCACAAGCACGCCGACAAGATTGGCAAGGAGCTGTTGAGCATCGCAAAACCCAACGTCGAGGCGAACTCTGCAGCCGTCAATGGCAAGCATGCTTGGGACGACCTTTGCGGTTGGCTTGTGGATCTTGGTCAGCCCATGCAGCCCCCTCAAGCATCGACCGCCAAGTCGCATGAGCATGGAAAGTACATTGACCTCCTCTCGAAATACGCGTCTAGGACTTCGAGAGTTGGCGAGGATATCTTCATACCGGTCGAGACCATCAGGGTGAGGAACTGAAATGGTCAATTGGAATGGCATTCGTCTAATAATTCCACAGGATCGGGCAGTATACGTATTCCGATTGTCCAGGATCGATGTCGAGGGCCTCGATGTTGAGCTTCTCATGGCCCATATCTTGAAGGTTCGTTAGACCGTCTTTTCCAGGCCCTACCGGCTGAAGTCCGTCTCCAGCACGTCCTGCCCTGGGGCCGTGATGATCGCGACGTTGAGTTGATCTTCGACTGCACGGCGTTCAGCCCGTCGTCCGAAATCCCCTTGCAATGGCTCAGCTTCTGCTTGGATCTTGTGCCGGCCGATGTGATCTCAAGAATCAAGTGCCACTACATTTTGAACCCGAACCAGGCCTTCGTGCGCTACATGCGGAAGCTGTGCAATATGGCAGCAGGTGCGTCTTGTATCCGTTGTACACATGTCAACTACGAGGCTCATACCTTCGTAGACAGGTCGTACTTCGGTGAGACAAGAGTCTGCGACTCCCTCGAGGACCTCAAGGCCATTCTTCCCGACCTCGATGTTTCCACGTTGGAGGAAGCGGGTACGTTTGACCCGACGAACTGGAGCTTCGCCACTCACCGCAAGGACAGCACGACTTGAAGACGAACCTGCAGAGGTCTATCAAGACGTCTTGTATCGCGAGCATCAAAGCCAAGTTCGCACTCCCATAACGTTGTATGTTGGCGCCACGCACATGCGCATAACATTCGTAAGTCCATTCGTTGGGGACCTCGAACGTTGACCGACACTTCATCGCAGGTCAGGAGATGTCACGTATCGACCTTCGCGTGCAAGTGTACGGATATCATGCGCCTGACCGACATCAGCGACGTGTATAACGTCGCTATGGGCACTGAACAACACGAGTTCATTATGCGGAAAGGCAAGCAAGGGGTCACGATGTACTTCAGCTCGCAGCAGAGGGACGCAATCATCAAGGTAGGCCTTTTCAGCACAAATACTCAGACAATGCTGACACACATTCTAGTCTGTCAGGACGGCAAAAGGCCGTATGAAAGATGTGCAAGCGCCTTCGGTCGAGCGGTTCGCGCGATTCTCGAACAAGCCGGCAACACTGCTACACATCGGGCTGCTCAGCGTTGACGTCAACGACGAGGAACTACGTGCCGTTGCTTACGACTTGCTGGGAGCTGTGTGCACGTATCTCAACTACGATAAGAATCCCATCATCGCGCCTAGAGGTAAGTGCATATATCGGGGCTGTCTTCCAGCGTCTCACGTTCTGCCTAGCTGGTTTTGTCCCTGGAGAACCGACGTTATTCGCAAGACGACTCAGCGATTCTATGGCCCAATTCGCTCCTCAGCTTACTCTCGACTTCATCTCGGAGGTTTCTGCTGCCATGAACGCGATGCGGAACTCCATGGAGCACCAGCTGAGCTGTCTGCTGTACATGAGCCCTTGGGTGAAGAATCTGTCTCGCTTCACGGACCCTACGAGTCCCTTGTACGATCGCTCAACAGCGCGGGTCCGTGACTGCATCCGGACGCTGGCGCAGCTATCCATCAACTTCCCTCAGGTAAAGACAGCCTTTTTTGGGATCCGGACTAGGTCTGATTCTTCGACAGATTGCAGGTCCTATACAGCGTCATGTATGGAGTGAGATAGGCAAGCTGGATAACACTATCATCGAAGCCACTCTCGACGAGCTCATCCGCATCGCTGCGGACGGTGGTGTTGGCACCAGTCGATGCGAGACCATATCGCTCATCGTCGCCTCCTTCACGTCGATCCATGTCAGAGGGAAGTTGCTTGCACGGCTGCGCAAGGTTCGTTTTCTACTTTCTCAGTAACAGACATGGGGACCGACTCTGTTTTAGGTGCTGAGCAGGGCGGCCTCGAGGATGCCCAGGTCGCTACACGACCATCCATACTGGAACGAGATCTCCGCCCTCGTCCGACTGGTGCTTGTCGCAGGGTACCAGCACTCGCCACCCATCCACAACCAGGTCAACGTACCAGAGATCGTGCACCTCTGCTTCCTTCTGGCTGGCATCGGACCTGCGCTCGTCAGGAAATCCGTCTACGGCATCGTCCTGAATCTTCTCCAAGGGCTATACCTGGCTCGTCTGGAGGAAGGACCAGTGCCGATGATCAAGCAGTTGATGGAGGACATGGAACACCGGGACACGCTGCAGTTGTTCGGGCTTGCGCGCACGGCACCTACAAGCGAGTACAGCTCCTTCGACTTCCCTACGGACAAAGAACGCCTCGATGCGCAAGAGAAGCTGGTCGAGATCATGATCAGGGTCCTGGAATGCGGTGCGCCGTCAGTCGGTGAGTACTCAATGTCGTTCCTTCTATATCATTTGCTGACAGTCACTCAGGCCTACTCAATGTCTTCCGTGCTCGGTGGATGAGTCTCGTCACTTCGTCGGCCTTCCAGCTCTCGCCTGTACAGATGAGGTGCTTCACCGTCATCGGTGCGCTCGCGAAGACCGAAGTCGACGAGGACCTATTCTACCAGATGCTGGTCGCGTTGCGGACATCTCTCAGCAATGCCTCCGAGACCGACACCATCACGGTCGTCTCAATCTTGCGTTGCATGTGCCGCGTCATCCCAGAGATGAGCCCTGACTGTCGATACCCAGCGCTGTGCTTCTGGCTCGGCGTAGGCCTCTTGCAGTCCAGCTACATCGCGTTCTACGAGGAGGCCGCCTGGATGGTGCGCGTCAGCCTGGAGACCTTGGACAAGCACGAGGTCTTTGGGGACGAGAATCTGACGAACTACCTGCTCAACGCACGCTCGCCGCTCGAAGAGACCGCGTGCCAGTTGGACGGAATGCTCAAGATCTCGTTCGACAGCAGCTTCTCGTTCTCGCTCGCCGCCATCATCTTCAAGGGATTCCGGCACACTCAACTCGTGTCCGCCGCCGAGTCGGTATTGCGCACGTTGATGGAGGTCACCGTCAAATGGTGGGAGCGGGAGCACGGCAATGTTCGCTGCGACGCACTCTGTCCCGACGCGTTGGGGTACTTCGCCGCCCTTGTTCCCGTCTCAACGACAGCAGCAGGTATCACCAAGTCGATCAGAGGTGCTCATTTGGATCATGTCGTTGACTTGGAAGGCATATTCGAGCAGATGGTCCGAGGCGAGGAAGTCCAGCAGCCGCTAGTAGGCATCGAAGTTTACAACATCAGCGACGAGACCACCGCGCTCCTCGCCTCGACGTTCATCGTCACGATGCTGTCCACTGCGCAGGGAGATGATGTCGAGTCGGAGATCCTGTTCGGCTCGCTCGCTGAGATCGCTGCGCATTATCCTCAGGTCGTGGTCATGGTGTAAGTTCCTCTGCCCTCGTCCTGTGTAATTAAGCTCACCTGCATGCCCAGCTACGATAGCCTGCAAGAACGCGTCAAGGATTCGCTCGCATTGTCCGCTAACCCCTCCATCATCCGCCTCGTCGCCGACATCTTCCGAGCATGGCAGCACGAGTCAGCCATCCGGGGCCTCGCTGGCAAGGCATCCTCCTCGACCTTGGGCACTGTCGACGAGACGGCGTCGCGTGGGCCGAGTCTCAATCATATTGCTGCTCTCGAGGAACTGGGCATGGCCGGCCTGGCCGACACCTACAAGTTCTTGCCGCGCGACCGCGGGGTGGGCACGGCCATGATCCAGTGGATCCCAGAGCTCGTTGACGCTATCATCCGCGCATAGTACTTACGCACCTCCGCTCTCATGAACCCTTCACGTATGCACTGACACTTCTTATGCTTTCTCACCTGCGCATCTTCGCTCGTTCGCCCATCTTCGCGCGACTCGTTCGCCCTTCTATGCACGATCCGTCCGCGCAGCCAGTTTGCGCCGTCGCCTTCTCCGTACAGCCCTTCGCTTTCCTCGCACCTCGCTGTGGATTATATCTGTTCGTTTTCCCTCGATCTACGCTTCCTTTATTCCTCATGTCATTTGTTCTACCATGTATCATACGCACCATCTGCTTGACGTACTTTACTGTAAATATTTGGGCATATTGCGGAGAAAAACTGCTCATCTCACTGCTGCGTGACTACACTGAGCTTCATGCGCCCTTGTGGCGGATCATTTTCCATACTGGAAGCGACGCTGACTCTGAACCTGCAGCGAGAGCTGATATCAAGGCAATTGCGAGATACAATCTGAGTCACTAGGTTGTGGCACACGCGTCAGCGCGTTGCTCGTCTACCAAGACGCACGATATCGAGCAGCAGACGTGACATTCTGCATGCGCAGGGACGGCTGATGCTGCGTAACTCTGTACGTTCAGCGAGCAGAAGGCATCGCCAGAAAGAAGCGACTGCCCGTCCCGAGCGTACAGGCGATGCCGAGGGGCGTTGAACTAGCGCTGTGGGCTTCAATGCGTCTCAGGGGGAGGCGTCTATCGGTTTGCAACCAGCTGGAGGCCCGTCGTTTGCAGTGTACTTTCCCTCTTGAGAGTTCTGCAGTATGATTTTCGCATTGTGTATCCCAAGCTCACACCCAGCTACGTATGGTCATGTAATTCATTGTTGAGAACCAAGAACATCATTCGACAGAACGTATATGGATGGAAATATTGACCACACTGTTCAAAGGTAGTGACAGAGGCAAGGGACGTGCAAACACATATACTGTAAAACGTCGGAAGAGCGTCATACGTGGGGAGGATTTCGCATGCAATCAAGGCGCAGAGGAGAGAGAGATATAGATGTGAGAGTGACAGTCGTTGGGGATATATATAAACGGTTGAATCACGCGGTACGAGACGAGACGAGACGGGCGTAGCGTACTGTATCGGGACGAGCGCGAAATCCGGCCGGTTGCACAGGAGTGGGATAACAAAACAAAAAACGCTAGACTGGACAAAGGTGGGCGAGAGATAGTGGTACTAGAACACGCAGCACGAAGGAGATTTATAAAAACTGTCCGCCGTGGAGGGAGAACTCGAATGGAAGCTGGGAAAGCAGGGTGCATATGTGGGGTTTTGGGGGAGTTTTACGCGAGAAGCAAGGCGGATGGAGAGTGGTAACAAGTATAATGAAACACAAGACAGAGATAAACCAAAGCTCCGCGACGACGACGACGGCGACGAGGGACATGCATGCGATGAACAAACGACGGTTGCGTGAGGTATGGATTTAGGGCGGCGAGGACGCGCCCGGACGGAAGGTCACAGCCGACGGCGAGCTGCTCTCAGAGCCGTCCGCGACGGGCGACCTCCAAGGGCGATCGAGTTCGAGACTGGCGAGCGTGCCGTTCAGATCGTGCAGCGCGTCATACTCCTGCCCGTCGTGGTCCCGAGGGCCAGACGCCGGCCGGGAGATGGTCGCCCGCGCCGCCATCTGAGCCTGAGCGTTCTCGAGGAACGACGGGTACCGCGACGCGCTGCCCGGGCGCGTCACGGTCGGAGACACCTTAGTCGGCGGCGTGTTCCCGTTGCTCGCCGCTGCGTTCGACTTCAGGTCCTGCTGCGTCTGCGTCTGCAGCCCCAGACCCAGCGGGTAGAACGGAGGTGCGAACGCCTTCACCGGACTGGGAAGAGCTTCCGGCCTCCCGAACGACAGTGACTCCCGACGCTTTGAGTCGACGGCATGAGAGTTGGGATCAGGCGAGAAGGGAGAGAAGGTGGACACACGAGCTTCTGGGTCGTCGCGAGAAGCAAGGACGGCAGAGTGCAGCTTCTCTTCGGAGTATTGCGACGCAGTGGGCGGGCCCTGGGGGCCGAGTTGATCCAGGTAGCCTTGCATAGTGAAACGTTGCAGGAGCTGTATCGCTTGCTCCTGCGTCATGGTCCCGAACGGCGGCAGAGCCGCAGGTGCAGCCGGGGGAGGGGTAGTCTGATGGGTCGAGAGCGCCGCGGCTTGCGCAGCCTGCGCGGCAGCTTGGGCGGCCTTGTCTAGATGAACAGTCAGTATCATTACCCGAGATGATGTATGGTAGTACGAACATTGGCTACGGCCCCAGCTGAGACGGATGCGACTGCCGCCAATGGGGAAGCCCTGCATCTTCTCGATGGCATTCTCGGCATCGGCCTTGCGCACGAACTGAACGAAGCCGCAGTGCTTGCCCACAGGGACCTTGACCTACAAGACGACGTCAGCAGAAGGTCACAAAAGCGGACATGAGGGGCTCACGTAGTGAATGTCGCCGAACGGAGCAAAGAAGGTGCGCAAGGTGTCCTCAGAGATGAGCGGAGACAGACCGCCAACGAACACCGTCGTGTTGTACGGGTCGGTCGACGTAAGCTGCTCGCCATTGGGCCCAATGAGGTTGCCCAGGATAGCGCGAGCCTGAGCGTGATGCTTCCACGACTCTTCCGAGATCGTGAAGCGCTGCAAGCTGTCTGTGATGCTGCGCGTCGGATCCTGCTGACCGGCAGCACTGTACTGCTGCGCCAGCTGGGCGAAGACGTTTGACGAGCCCATCATGTCGGCAGATCCGTAAGACGTCACCGACGTATTCGCGGTCGACAACGACTCGAGGGAGTTGGAGCCACCGACAGAGCCCGAGCCAGAGGTGCTGGCGCTCTTGATCGACCCGGCGGACGTAGCGCTCGCCATAGGGGCGGACACGCTCTTGGTGGGAGGAGGTAGCGGCATCGCGACATTGACAGGGTTATGAGGTTGTGATTGCTCCATGGAAGAGAAAGGTGGGCGTAGATCGTATTGTCCTCCCATAGCAGGCGGAGGTGGGGGTCCTTGGGGCTGCTTGTTCTTGGCAGTCGCGGGCGAGATGCGCATAGGGCGAGAAAGGCAGTAAAGCCCATGCATTTCGATAAGCGCCCGCTGCTGATCGGCCTCATCCGTGAATCTGGTCTCGCCATTAGTAGATGAGGCGCATATATGCGGCGTATAACGCACCTAACGAATCCGTAGCCTCGAGAGACGCCCGTGACGGGATCCAGCATAATCTTCGCGCTCTTGCAGGACAGGAACGGCCTGATGAACTTGGGCTCGCGGTCATTGCGCAGACCGAGAACCGGGTTGCGGAAGACCGCGACGAGATCCGAGTTGGAGGTCTCGGGCGCGAGGTCGCCCACGAAGATGCTGTACTCCTTCGGGTACTGGTTCTGAACGCCAGCGTTCACCGCGCTAAAGCTATTGCCCACGGGCGAGGTCGCGGGCATGCCGGCGGCCCAGTTCATGACAAACGCCTTGGAGGAGTTGGGCATGGTGACGGGCCCGCCAGTGCCGTTATTATTGACCTGGGCGAGCACGCTCGCTGCGTGCGCCGGGGTCGGGAAGGTGAGGAAGCAGTAGCCGGGGTTGTTTGCCTGCTGGCCGGTCGCGGGGTCCGGCTGAGGGTGCGGGACCTTGATGTTGACTGGATCCCAGCCCATGAGGTTGCAGACCTGCTTGGCGTATTCTTCGTCCATCCAGGGCTCGAGATCTCCCCAAATCAGAGTTGACTTGGACGCGGCGGAGTTTGGCTGGGGCTGGCCTGGGCGAAAGGCGGGCGCGGTGTCTGCGGCGGAGAAGGGGTTCGGGGGGAGCGGGTGGGAGGCGCG
This sequence comes from Pleurotus ostreatus/Saccharomyces cerevisiae fusant, assembly GCA_024196135.1. Taxonomy (NCBI): domain Eukaryota; kingdom Fungi; species Pleurotus ostreatus/Saccharomyces cerevisiae fusant. The sequence continues at coordinate 16,500 of JAMQCK010000132.1, read as the reverse complement.
CGGCTGGGGAAGACTCGGGTGGTTGTGGTGGTTGAGAGCAAAGGGTGGCTGCCCGCCAAAGTTGCTCGCGCCTCCTGCGCCGCCGAAATTGCCTCGATTTGTCCCCGCACCCGGCGTGACGTCCGATAGGGGCGCCAGCCCGGCGTATAGCTCCTCGAGGCTGCCGTAGCCCAGCCCGCGCGGACCGCCGCCATTGCTGCCCATGGGCGGCTGCTGCTGCTGGGCGCCCTGGCCCTGACCCGGGCCCATGCGCCGGTCACCACCGCCAGGCAGCGACATCCCGCCGCCCCAGCCGCCGTAGATCTGCTCACGCGTTTCCTCGCGCGAGAGCAGGCCCGACGCGAGGTCGAAGCCGTGCGCATCGCTGCGCGACATGTCTTGTTGTCCTCCCGGCCGTTGCATCGGAGTGAGGGTCGTGCGGGGCGTGCTTGCGAGCGTGCGCAGAGAAATCGATAGCGAAAGGAAGTGGAAAAGCGGAGAGTAAAGCGACGTGGAACAAGCGACGATTCAACTGATGCGCAAACGACGATTATCGACTACAGAGCAACCAAGAAAGAGAAGAGGGAAGAGGGGCGACAGCAGCGGATAAGTAGCGAACTCGCGCGAGTTTGTGGCGACGTGTGGGGGTCGTGCACCGACGTCCGATGCGATGTTGGACGACGCGGCGTGGGAGGGGGAGAAAGGTGGCCAGCGCAGCCCACGAACGCCTCCTGCTGTATATAGACCAGTTTCAAATTTTCCGCCGGAAAAACAGTTCTCGGCTGACGCCGGCTCTCCTGACGCTCGAGATGGGTGGCTGGTCCTGGTGCTCGTCCTCCTCTCTCCCTCCCAGCCCTTATATACCCGTCCCAGAGCCAGCCAGCTCGTATCGGAGGCCCCTCCATCCCTTTGTTGTCTATAAAGAGGACCACCTTTGTGACTAAGCCGGCCTCCACCGGCGCCTCCGGATCTTCCCAACATCACCAGCATCAGATCATGTCCTCCTCCACTCGACTCAGACTGACAGCGATCCACCGACGCTCAATGGACGATGGGCAGGCCCTCTTGCGCGCAGGGTCGATGCCTCACCATGCCATTGAACACGCCTCTCGGGATTTCCCGTGGTTGATAATTCTCAGATGTGGCGTTCGGACGTCGCACTTTGCCCCCGTCCTGTCAACTCAGATGCTCCCGCCACTCTCGCCTTCCATTGTCCTCCCGATGCAGGCGACACTGCTCTTGTACTCGACTCCTCCGGCCGCTGCCGCAGCTCATGCATTCGCCACTACGCACTTGTGCCCTTCCCGCGACGCTACCCGTGCCTGTGCGCTAGCGGCTATAGCTCTTATTGTCATTACACGTGAAGACTGCGATGTGATTCTACCGATACGCCACTCAACAAAGCTAGGCAAGTTGCGCTCGCAAAGCGCCGAGCATTGTTCGCCACGAATGGCTATCGTCTGTCTCTTGTCATCGGTCTCTGCCGGCCATTGTTCACCAAGATGAACTCATGAAGTGTCTTCATCACCATCGCTATTATCTGCGGTCATCCCAAGAAGGGTCTAAGGCTATGTCCTACTTGTATAACAACCGTCGATCCGGTGTTTTTCCTGTGCATTGTAAATCGTGTCGTCCTTCCTTTCAATCTCTCGTCTATGGCGCGAATCCGACGCGCTCGGGCCCGTGCGTACCCTCCGCAAGCTACACACGACCCAATCGGAGTGCAATACCGGGCGCGCGATGGCTGGCAAAGGCTCGCGAATCTGCCAATGGAAGGAAGGCAACTCTCGGCCTTCTAGCGTCGTTTGCTTGAAAGAAACTTTAGACATCAAAGGGTCGTCATCTAGTCTCGTAGAATCACTGAATAGTTCAGCTCACGACATGCTGTTCACAGTGGCGCGCGCCCTATGTGTTCAGACTCCGATGTAGCCCTTTCCGCTTTCTCCTCGATGCAAATAAGACCCAAAAGGACTCGCTGCAATTGGTAATATGACCAGAGCTTACCGCTCCGGCTTGGTGCCGAAGTCGAAGACCACCGCCCTATACAGAAATCCCTGCCTGAGATAAACCTGAGGAGGACTAACGAACGTATATAGGCCACGAAAATCCATAGATACGTTCATCACTGTCAGTAATAATATACAAGAAGCGAAGGGTATCGAGCACTGTCCTTGTCCCTACCAGACCCCTGCTTCGAATCCTGCTGCTGACTTGACTCTAAACCAAGCACCCTCTTATCATCCGTCAACACCGATCCTGTAGCGCGCGCATGTCACAAACGCTCCCGATGCCCCGTCAGCAGCCCATCCGGCCCCTCCACCGCCGCGCTCCACGCACTCAGCGAGGGCAACAGGTCGCTCAGCCCGCCGCCCCCGTGCGGACTCGTCGGGGTCGACGCCGTCGCAGCCGAGCTCGTGCTGACGGACCGCGAGCTCATCGCGGGGGCCGCTACGGGCGGCGACGCGCTCAGCGTGCCTGCGCGGAAGTTCTGCACCCGCCGGCTGAGTGCGCGCAGCACGCTTGAGCCGCCGAAGCCGCCCTCGGTGGGCGTCTGTGGGGGTGCGTCCTGCTCTTCTGAGGGCGCAGGGGGGGGCGCTTGACTGAGGAAGGTGGAGTGGATAGAGGAGTCTGAGAGGCCGCGGCGTCGGAGGCGGCGGGCTACCAATGGTGCGAGGACGTCGTCCGTTTCTGTACCTTCGCCCGGGCCTGAGGCTGGGCTTTGCTGTGTAGGCTGCTCGGGCGTCTCCATGTCGATCACAGCGTCGACATTGCGCGAGAGGCGATGTTGCGGTTGCTCTGAGTGGCCCATCCCCGGCAGCGCTGGTCTTCGGAACGCAGGCGTCCCCGGCTCCCTCATCGACCCGCCCTTTGGCACAACGACCCACGAATCGGGCGTGTTGATCGCAGGCTTGGGTGCACCGGCGAATATGTGCAGGTGGGATGGGCCGGATGAGCGCTGGCGACCTAGCATGCCACCCGGAGGAGCGATGGCAGGTGATGGTGCATAGCTGGACGTGACGCTCCGGCCAACGCCAGAGCCCGAGAACTCGACGTTGACAGTCGTCGATGCAGTAGCCGTCGCAGGGCTGAGCTTCGGGACAATCCGTGGTCTGAGCTGGCTGCTCGACCGCGCGAGCGGGGAGACTACTCGCTCCGGCGGACCCGTGCTTGGCGTCGGCGCACCAAACAGCTTCGAGATCGGCGCAATCCACCCTGACGCCCCCGACGCTGCCCCTGCCGACGCTTGCCTATCCCTCTCCGCCTTGCTTGGGTCTAGCGCGTTCGTGCTCACCCTCTGCGCGCACCCGGGGTCCAGGATCACCTCATTCAGCGCAACCCTTAGCTCGCCTAGCTCGCTGAACATATCCCTCACGAGCTTGAACAGCACGCGCAAGTCCTTTCGCGTGCACGTCACAACTGCCTTCTCGTCCTCGAGGAGGGCGCGGAAGTGCGCGCGAAGATTGCCTGCGTCGTGCACGATCGCGTTGACTGTGGTGCGCGAGAGGTGGCCGACGTCGGCGCCGCGGAGGTGCTGGCGCTTGAGACGGTTGGTGAGCGTGAGGGCGTCGGCCTGGGTCATGCGGTTGAAGAGGGTAGAGACGCGGTCGAACAAGACGCCTAGCGTGGATGCGGTCGACTCGGAAAAGGATGAGGACTCGGAGCGAACGTCGTGAGGTGAGGGTGAGGTCATCCCGCTCGGTGCAAGGTAGGTGGGCCAAGCATCGGTCTGGACGCCGCGAGACCTGGTAAGCAGAAGCAACGGCTTGCGACTTCGGAATCGTTCATCATCGTCCTCGTCAATGTCATCCTCGTCCACTTCAACAGCAAGGTTTGACGGAACGCGAATTTGGGTCGTCGGCGATAATGGGGTGGAAGGCTCGTTGGGCAAAGGGAATCGCGAGGTTTCCGGCGTTAGAGGTTCCTAATCAGGAGTGTCAACAAGGAGCGACCATGAACGAACCCCAGTCTTACAAAAGAGCGTCGCGATCTACGGTCAGCGCTTTCGCTGCGACGGTTCCCTCGCATAATCTACCATAGATGAGATACGAATAGAAGTGCGTGTCACTACTCACGAAGTCCTTGAAGTTATTCGTCGGCATACTTCCTGTGTGCTGATGTCGTAGCGGTGTAGGAGCTGAATTGGGGTGAGTTCGCAGCTAGGATATGTGACAGTGCCATTCGAACCTCGTGACGGATACGCGGCCTTCTGCTCTTCGAGCTCCTCTTGCAAAGCATGCAGATCCTCCCGCGACTCGGCCAGCAGCCGCTGCAGTTCTGCATTGTCCCTCTTGAGGATCTCATTGTCGCTGACGAGAGATTCCAGAACTTTGGTCATCTCTTCGTGCTCAGCTTCGCGCGATTGGGTAGTTCTCTGGAATGCAATGAGCAAGGTGCTTGTAGTAGGTCACACTCAGCCCACCGTCTGCGAAGATTGCTGGAAGGTATGTATTCGCGAACGCGCATCTTGTATGAGAGATTCGGAGGTCTCCAAGCGATGCATTCGCTTCTCCTCAAGTTCCTCTTGCACCCGTCTCAGCTCAGCTTGCAGCTTCTCTACGAAGCTTGATTAGATACCAATCGTAACCATGGGATGCAAGAAACGCACTGGTTTTCTCCTTCAGGGCATTGAAGCGGGATTCTGCCAGCCTAGCGCGTTGAGACTCGCCATCGCGTTCCTGCTGCATGTCATCGCGCTCCCTCTGCGCGGCAGCGACCTTGGTTTCCCATCCCAACGATCGCGCTTGGTAGCCGGTGAGGCGGGATATGGTTGCGCGTGCGTCATCTACTTCTTCAAGGAGGGCCTTGTTAGACGCTTCCGTGACCTCAGCATTGACTAGAGCTTGGTTTAGGCGCTACGGGGTGTCAAGCGATGTTGCTGGTGTGGGGAATGAAGACGTACCGCTTCTAGGACCGACCTCGATGTCTCGGTCGACTGCGAGTCGGCAGACTGCTGGGTCATGGTAACGTCCGCGGGGTCCTCCGTAGTGCCTGTACCGTCTGTAGATGTGGATGCATTGGAGGCACTACGCCGACGTCGCCTCTTTAGGGAAAGATGGGGTAAGGGGCAGATCGGCATTCAACGTCAAGTTACTCGCCTCTTCGCGGACGTATGCTTCGTGCCGCTGCAAGAGTGCTTGCCCGACCTCTGCACGGAATTCAGCAATGCATCATCATCCCGATACACGCCACGCACCTGCACTAAGGATGAGCCTGCTCTCCAGTCGCGCCTTCAGTGCTGCCCATGCCTTCGCATGTTCGCAGTCCTCCCTCCCGCAGCAGCATGATGCCAGAGGCGGCTCCGGTGACGGCAGCCGCGAGAAATCAGCAAGAGCTTGAGTGAGATCATCGATATTCGTCGTTGCGCGATGGAGGCTATTGGCGAGCACGGATTCCGGGGTCGCGGAGCGCGAGGGGTGATTCATTGGTAGCCAATCTGGGCCGGGTATCTGTCTTACGGGGTAGAGATAGCTTGTGGAGGGAAAGATGTGAGAGATATATCAAGTTTGTGCACGTCCAGGTAGAGGACAAGGGGCGGCGTGATTGAATAGCGCGCGCCTGTGATTCAGATCACGGAGATCCCACGTGTTTTCCACGTGTAACGTACTCCCTCGACTCTCCCCTGTTGTCTACTTCAGAAATGGAGAGTGTTCGTGCAGTCGCGATTGTATCGGATGAAGGTCATAGTGTGTTAGTTTATGGCGTGAAATTGACGTGGTGATGCCTATGCTACTTACAATATCTACCTGAAGTTACAAGTACACCAAGGTCTCTGAGCTCCTCAACAACTTCGTCTCTTCCATCCGCCTTCCTTGAGTAGATAGGCTCATACTCATTACGACAAATTACTTCCCGCGCTTTTGGAACCCATACTTTCGCAGAGCCAATGAAGTTGAACTTGTCACGTGCCAGCTCGGCAACGCCCGGCATGTGTGTCAGGGGCTCTCCGCTGCTATGAATCCTTCTGTAACTCTCGAGCTGCTACCGTGTCCAAATGAGAGCATCGAATAGGCAGTCTTCAACTGCACTACTAACGGCAGGATGCAACCAAGCGTCCCAGAGATATTGGTGAGAGCGGACGAGACCGTCGGCGACTGCGGGCATGTTCCAGTCGGCGTTGCCGTCGGCATCTGACTCAGAGACAAGTACGCAGCGATAGCGGTGACGCCCCCTGCGTCTCTTGGTTCTTTCCACCACCAAAAGTACAGACTGCCACCATGGAGGCTGAAGAGCGGCAACACGAACCTCACGCTGACGAGGAGTCGCACCTCCTCGACCACTCGCAAAAGCATAGGCACAAGTCGCCGGCGCACTTGAAACGGCAGCTGGCGATCATTATGCTTCTGCAGATCTGCTCTCCTATAACGAGCCAGTCTATCTACCCATATATCAATCAAGTGTGTGGTCTGCTAGGCTACTATTCTGATTCGCTGACCCCCTCCTCAGCTTATAAGAGAGATCGGTATAACGGGAGGGGACGACAGAAAAGTTGGTTATTATGCCGGATTAATAGTGCGTCTTTCTTACACCCTTCCCCCGTCACCTCACTCACGAGAACACCAGGAATCCCTGTTCTTCGTGACAGAAGCCCTTACCGTGCTTCAATGGAGTCGTATCTCCGACTACATTGGCCGTAAGCCCGTTCTGTTGCTTGGAATGTCCGGCACGATCATCTCCATGCTCTGTTTTGGTCTTTCAAGGACGTTTTGGGAGCTCGTGGTCAGGTGCGTGGGCCGTCTGCAGCGTCTGTATGTCCGCTCACACATTTTCTTCAGTCGCTGTTTCTGCGGTTTCTTGAATGGCAACATCGGCGTCATGAAGAGTATCATGGGCGACTTGACCGACGCGTCTAATCGTGCTGAAGTCTATGCCTACATACCCGTTGTCTGGGGACTTGGGGCTACCCTAGGGTGCGTAACCTTTGTAGTTACCTTCCCCTCCTTCTCACCATCTTGTAGTCCCTTCCTCGGTGGTTGGCTTGCGCGCCCGCACGATCGCTGGCCGCGCGCCTTTTCCGCCCAATTCTGGCAAGACTACCCCTACTTCTTCCCCTGCCTCGTCACCGCCAGCTACGTTGTCTTCGCCTTTTTCATCACCGCGTTCTTCTTCCGCGAGGTATGCCCATTCTTCCCTTCGTCCTTCCCCCCGCTCACATCTTGCCTCCAGACCCTCCCCACTCGCCACTCCCTCCTTGCGCGCCTGAAGAAGCATAAAAAGAGCAAGTCGCGCTCGTCCTCCTACGGCAGCACCGACTCCCCCGCCCCGGACCCCAAAGACGACCCGCCCGCCCTTCGCGAGCTGCTCACCTTCCCCGTCGTCATTTCCATCGCCAACTACGTCGCCCTTGCCTTCATCGAGAACATGGAGCTTTCCCTCATCCCCCTCTTCCTCGCCATGCCCCTCGAGATCGGCGGACTTGGTCTTACACCGGCGCAGATTGGGTACATTCTGGGCTCGTACGGCGTGGCGACGAGCGCGTTCCAGGCGCTGTTGTTCGCGCGGATTACGAGGAAGTTGGGCGCGAGGACGGTGTTTGTGATTGGGATGGCGTCGTTTATTCCGATGACGCTGGGCTTCCCGATTATGAGCGTGATGGCGAGGGCATGGGGCGGAGTGACGATGGGCGTGTGGTTCATGGTGGGAATGTTGGTCCTCATGTTGTGTGTGATGGATCTGGCGTACGGTAAGTACTTCTCGCGAGTGCGAAGAACCTCGACTCACCTCTGCATACAGGAACGATCTTCATGTTCGTCACCGCGTCCGTGCCTAACCAAAATGCGCTGGGCGCGACGAATGGTGTCGCTCAAACCTTCGTATCCATCTCCCGCGCCGTTGGTCCCGCGATGGTCACCTCCATGTACTCCTACTCCCTCGAGCACAACATCCTCGGCGGCAACGCCGTCTACGTCGTTCTCCTCATCATGTGTGTCGCGTCCATCCGCCTCGCGTTCTACCTTCCGCCAAATAATTGGGACGAGATGCCGGAGGAGGGCGAGACGAGCGCGCTTGTGGGAGACACGAGCGCGATCGCCCCAGACAGGATAGCTAGCGCTCTTGAGGGAGACAGGACAGAGGACGTCGCTCACAGGACGGAGTAAATTGCGCATAGGTGCGATGAGTAGAAGGGTAATGACGATGGACTGTGAAGTTAATGTAGGTTACGGCCATTAATGACGCTGACGCATTAGATGTTAGCTTGTAGATGCGCAATACTAGCAAAGCTTTCGAATGGACTGGCAATGGGAGGGAGGGAGAGGGGGACTTCGAGCGCGGTGTGGTTGCAGTACAAGGTCGATGTGGCTGGCGTATGCTGTATGCGAAAGGTCGTAATGTCGGTGAGCACCTCTTCCTCCCTCCCAACCAGGTCTGGGCATCTCTCGCTACCTCACAACAACCGCTGCTCGACCCCGTTGCCTAACGATTTCCGCACGACGTTCTGCACCCGACAGTTGCAAACACAGGCTGCCTACGGTCGCTGGTGAACTTGACATTGACAGATGGTCGTCTATGGTCGTGTTGCAATTGCTCTCTCCTCCTTGGACTTTCTCACATCGCTATAGCCGGTGATGCGCCTCCCAACACGCCTCCCAAGCGGTTCCTTATGTGTCCTAGCTGCGGCCCTCGATGATGCAAGTACGTCCGCCTGTCCTCCTTACCCAGGTCCCCTCGTTCCTCGTCCCTCCCGCGGATCGCCTGTGGATGTCGCCAACCTGCTTTCCCGAGGAATATGCGCTGTCGATGGTCGCCCGATGCATCACAGTGCCATCGCGCGCTGCCATCCTCATGACCTCTCTTCCTTATCGCTGTCTATTCGATCTGGACTACCGCTGCGACATGCATCATGACTGACTTGATGGACGTTGAACACCGGCATTCCTGCTTGGGGCTTGGGTGTGGGACCTGCTTGTGGGGATGCGTCGTCCGTCCTCACCGCGGGATGTCGCATGCTTTTGCACCCACACAGCTCACGGTCAGGGCCCGGAAACTTGCTCGATGAGGCTAACGAGGACCACCGTCTCACAGTAGGCCCACAGGCCTTCCGGCGGGGAAACTGAATTTACAGCTCAAGTTAGAAAGTCAACAAAATTCGCCAAGTAACACAAGCAAGTGGTCAAGACTGCGAGCGGAGGGTCTACTTCGCGCAGCTAGTCGTCGCTGCGCCGGACCGTGAGCCACACCCATACCCTCGTCGCTATTCTACGCGCTTCCGTTTCCCTCACTCAGGGAACGACGGACCAAGCCTTCTGCCTTGGCCGCCCTCTGCCGCATCCTTCTCCCGCTGGACCTTTTACGTTCACCATCGGGCTCTTAAGATTAAACTTCGACGACTCTCACGATGACGAGTTGTACCCTCCGGCTTCCTCCTCGAAGTCCGTGCGGCGTGCAGGGTTTGTGGGCGACCTTCGAGGCCTTGAAACTCGGCGCTTAACGAGCCCTCGAGGCCACCGCGAGGGGCGACCCTGCTATCGCTACTGCTCCCGGACACGCATGTTGAACTTCTTTGCCGATTTCTGGAGCCCGGAACCGATCCCAAGTCCCTCAGTAACGCGTGTAAACGTGAGAAACCGGTTTTGGATCAATCACAATTAGTGGCCTCAGTGATGTTCTGGAGTCTGCGGTGTTCCCTGCCGCCGCCTTTTCCCGCCAAGCTGCGCCCGATGCTCGCCCGCGTTGTGCCCAGCGCATCCCTCGCCACGGTCTGCAGTGAATTTCCAGCAGGACGGGTGGCACAGGTGGCACTTTGGTGGCAAACCTGCGGCAAAGACCGACTTGCACGCAGTTGCCGGTGCCGCCGGCAGCGGTTTAATGAATTTAAATGAGACCCCACCGGCCCCACGCACGTGGTCGACGGCGTTCCCCGTTTCCGTCAATCGTGTCCTGTCCTCAACCATATCTATCCGTTCGCTATCTCGCTGACGATGTTGCTTGAGCTCCCCATGGACGAGGATCTGGCACCTTTCCCAATGACATCTATGCCAGCGCGAAGGTCGGACGAGTAAGCTGCCTGTGAAAATCCCCATTCAGACACGGAGCCTCGCCGTGCGGGCTCGGAGGTGCGAGAATTCGGAACTCAGATCTTGCGTCCGTCGGGGCGCCAGATCCATTTCAAAAGCAACCCGCCGGCCTTGATGGCTTCGTGTGAGCATCATGGGCTGCTGTACGGCCTGGGCTCCTTTTATAACTGGGCTCGAAAGCATCGGGCAGCCCTGGCTTTCCTCCGCACAGTCCCCCGTCTCCCTCCCCACTTCTGGCGACCTCTTCCGTTCCATGGTCGTTCAACGTGCCCATGATGCACTTTGCGCGGCACGCGCCACCGTCATACAATGTCTGCACACGGGCTACCTCTTCAGCAAGTCCGACGTCGTCCCCATCCTTGGTCCAGTGGTATGCTGTCGAGCACGTCGTCCGCGTTGACATCCTCCTCATCTCGACATGTGTAGTTGTGCATGAGCACAGTTCTCGTCGGCCCGACCGATCCACTCGCGTTTTTGGAAGGCTTTGTCTGGGTCGAGTTGCATCTCATGGCCTTCGAGGTGCGTTACGTCCCTCGTGTCACGTCGTCCGGCGAGCTCATCAGCCCTTCCCTGCAGACAAAGAATCAAGTGAGGCTGCGCTCGTTCTTCCCTCCGCAATTCCCACCCTGACGTGGCGCGCGGCAGATCGTCGGCCTCGACGAAGACAAGCTTTCCAAGCCCGATCGGCCTATTCCGTCCGGGCGTATCAGCCCTGAGTCGACGCAGATCCTTTACGTCTGCCTCGTGCTAGCGTCCCTCTTGATGAGCGCTCGTCACGGCCTTCTAGTCCCGAGCGCAATCTATCTCGCCGCGATTGTCGCGTACAATGAGTGCAGTCTTGCCCGCAACTGGTTCTTCAAGTCAGTGCTATCTGCTATCGGCTACGTCTGCTACACATGGGGGATGTGTGTCTGCTTCGGTAAGTCTCTCTCCGAGTTTGCTATGTGCTCAATCTGACTGACGCCGCCGGATAGACCACGACCGCCCGCTCTCTCGCCTATCCCTGATGGCACTCGTCATGACCGGGGCAATCTTCGCGACAACCGTTAGCGCACTCTCCTTTCCGTCAGATAGCCTATATTCTGACCTAGCGCGCCTTCCTATCTAGGGCCAGGCACAGGACTTCCGCGACCGCGAAGGCGATGCCGCCATCGGGCGCAAGACGCTCGCGCTCCTCCTCCCTCAAGCCGTTGGCCGCTGGTCCCTCGGCGCGCTACTCGTTGCGTGGACGGGCGTGCTCGTGTGGTTCTGGATGCCACCCGCGACGTTCAGCTGCGCGCTCCTTGCGCTCGCGATAACCACCACCAGCGTCTTCGTGTCGGACTACTCGCACGAGTCCGACCGCCGCGGGTACTGGTGGTACAACGTGCGCTTTCTTCCTTTTCTTTCGTCGTTCCTCACGCTGATCTCTTCCTCTTGCTCTTCTAGATGTGGCTGATCTCCTGCCACGCGCTCCCGATTTTCCACCGCATTCGTGGCTAGGCCCTGTAAACCCCGCGTTTTTCGTGCCACTACTTCACCCCAGCGTCATCACCTATCTCAACCGCCTCACTTCGCAAGACTCAACTCACAACACCCACCACACCCATCTCACAATCCCCTCACCCCATCCCCTCGCAACGCAAGAAGCTTACCGCATCCGGACAGTCCTTGCCTAATCCGCATAATCCCTTCCCCTTCGTGTACAAACCTCTTCCTCGCTCTGGGACTCACGCTCGTTATCTCGCTCTCCGCACTCGCTTGCTTTTTTGTGGATCTCGCACGCTTCTTTCCATGGATCTCGCACGCTTCCCATGGATCCCTTGGACCTCGTACACCATCGCATCGTATCTCTCGCTCCCCGTGGAGACCACATTCTTCCTGTACCGCATATTTTGGAAGGCCCGTTTATGTTTATTTTGCATAGTAGCTAGCTACGCGCTCCTGTACATGTGTGTATGATCTTACCTCCGCCGCGACGTACCACTACACTACCTATTTACTTCGAGGCTATAGTGCTCGCACGCCGAGTCTAGCACTCGTACGGCGAGTCCAGTACTCATCGTACAGCGAGCCCATAGCACTCGTACTTCGAGTTTATAACACTCGAACGGGGCTCCTACGAGCCCCGCCACACGCTCTATACTATCTGACTCGCATTTGGTCGAATCTACTGTCTTGTCCTCGATGGAAATTGGGAGGGATCATTGCCGCTTTCAAGGAAGAAATTGTTGACGGACGTCTAGGAAGGCATAAGCAGCAAGCCTCAGGCGTCTCTTGCTGCGATTTAGGCGCGGCCTCGTTCTAATCGTACACCACATCCGAGCCCGAGCGCGTCGGTGCCACGCTGTGCCACTGCGAACAGGTCATCATGAACTAGAATACAAGATTAGCGGTTCCTCAGGACCGGCGCTGGCACTAGAAGCAACATATGCGAGAGGATAGCATCGACCCTGGCAGGCAATTTCTACACTTCATGGCCAAGCAAATGCGCGACGTCTCAATCCAGCAGCTTCAACGCGACTCGGATTGACATTTGGTGCAAGCGCACGTATAGCAAAGCATCATATTGCAGAAACGTCATTAGGTCGTAAGAAGAGGAAGGCATCCACGAAGTACATAAATAGGTACAGGGTCGTAGCAAGCGACATTATCCAGCACAAAGGTGGGCAAGTATACAAGTACAAGAGGCGTACGCAGGAGCAGACACAAGCGAAATCTGGGTAGAGGGAATACGGAGACTACTCCAGGAAATTAGAGGTGAAGGGGACATAATTGGGGGAGGAAGAAGACGTGAAGACGACTCCTTAGACCTCCGACATGCTGTTGAGCAGGCCAGCGCGGCTGACGGCGCCGACACCGCCTTGATGATCTCCTGGAGCAGACTCGCCGCTCTGCGACTGAATGAGGCCGGCGTTGACGCCGGAGCCGGAGCCGCTGGCCTGCATTTGGCCGACAACGTCGCTCTGCAGCTGCATCGGCACGAAGACGACCTTGCTGTTGGCCGAGCGCGCCATTTGCTGCACTGTAAGTCCGTCAGTATTCCCCCCATTGCCTTCACTCGAGGCTGCACTCACAAGCCTCCAATTGCCTAATCTGCATCGCCGCCGGCGACGCCAAGATATCCGCCGCCTGCCTCATCAAGCGCGCCGCGTCGACCTCCGCCCTCGCCGCGATGACCTTACTCTCACCCAGACGCTTCTGCTGCGCGGCGGACGAAAGACTGGCCGCGACCTCAGGCGAGAAAATGATGTCCTTGATCAGGATACCCTCGATAGAGACACCCCACTTGTCCGCGACGTCGCCGACGATCTCGGCGATTTCGAAGGCGATGGCCTCGCGCTCGGTGACGACGGACTGGACGGCGCGCGCACCCACGACGTGGCGGAGGGTGGTTTGCGCGCGCTCGATGAGGGCCTGGCGAAGGTCGCTGATGCCGAAGGCAGCGCGGTAGGGGTTGGTGATTTGGAAGTAGATGACCGAGTCGCTGAGAGGCGATTAGTTGCACGCCTCAGTGAAGGAGTATTGAACGTACATCTCGACGTTGACATTGTCGCGCGTACTATGAAGGCGTTAGCACTTGGCTCGGAGTATAAGGAGAAGACCGAGGACGAACATGACGGTCTGCCTTCCAATAGGGCTGATTTGAATCTTGACGTCCACAATCTTGATGTCCTCCGTGCAAACATTGAGCTGGACGAGGCCTGGGTCTACAGACTTGTAGAATTGGCCGAAGCGCGTGACAAGACCAACAGATCCTATAAACATAGCACGCGTGAGAAGGGAAGGGAGAGAAGGTGTTAAGGTGGCAACGCACCCTGCTGGACGTTCTTGAACGGGTTAGGGCAGGGGCAGCAGGGGATTGCGCCTAGGAAACCGATGACACCACCAAGACAGTTGATCATGGATCCGTAGAAGCCATGTTCGACCTGAGAAAGGGGAGGCAGGTTTGTAAGAACGCGCAGGTGGGAAGGAAACAGCACATACCTCTCCTACACCCAAATCCTGCGCGTATGAGGGCTGCATCTCCGACCGCTTGAGAGGCTGCACATTGATGAGGTGGTTCCTACGCGCGCCCCCCTGCATCGAGGTGCGAGGGGGAGCCTCGTCCGTGACTGTTTGGCCGTTCAATAAGCGCCCATCTCAGACCCATTACTCCCCTCACTTACCATGTGGCGCCGCGTGATCGACGACGTTCCCATCCTCCGAGCCCGACTCCTGGTGGCGATCCTTGCGGTCGACGGAGGACATGTTGATGCTGTTGACTATGGCTGGCGGTCGTCGACCGTGGTTGTAGGAGCCAAGCTGTCTAGGCCGCGCCTTTATATCTCACACCGTGATCCAGTATGCTGTGCTGGCGCATCATCACATGTCTCCGAGCGCCAATTGCCCCTTTCGCACGGCCTATTCAACAGCTTTGGGCTACTCGGCGCCTCTCCGACTTTACCGTCTCCAGCCCGAGTTGCTCCTATGTGCGCGTGGAAGGAGGGAATTGTGCGCCGGAGACGCACGGGTGGGACAGTATAAAGGATTGGAAAAGAGGTAGCAATATTCGCTTGACTGACGCGAACCGTCCCGGTCCTAATGCCGATCGTGGCGCACATCGGGCTTTATGGTCGGGGAGCTGCTGTCAGGAAATCTCCAACTCTGCAAGGACTCCACACCCTCAGACGTATATACCCCGTAGGCGTCGGGACGTTTTGAAGACGGGCAACAAATCCTTACGCATCAGAGCCGGGAGATAGTAAAGATCGGTTAGCTTCTACTTTTTCATACACTCAACACCTTTCCGGAACCTATGACTCCTCGCAACTATGCGCACACCGCCTCGAATGTCAAGAACATCAAGATAACGTACGTTTCCAGCGGAAAACGCGCGTTCGAGGCGACACGATGCTAATCACGATACCCAGGGCCTCCTGTACTCAACTCATGCACGTTCATCGCCTCTCAACAGCTTCAGAACGATGGTCTGATGTGAGCTTCTCGCCTAACCCTTCGTTGTCTTGCGCCTCGATGATCTTCGTAGTGAGCTCGTGTCTTCTGCAGGCTGGTCGTCGTCGGCCTTCCTCTTCCTACCGCGTTCCGAACCCTTCTTCGAGCCACTATCCTCGTCCTTTCCATCGTCATCATCGTCCTCTTCATCCTTCGCCGCCTTCTTCCTCGCTCCACCTTTCGCGCCGCCCGCCTTCTTCGCCTGCGCCAGTTTCTTCGTCGCTACTTGCTCTTCCCAACCTCCCTTCTCCGCCATTGCCTGAATCGTATTCCACGCCGACTCCTCAACGCGCTGCACGCTCAGTCGTCCGCGAGTGATGAGGGCCATTCCTGCAAGTCGTAAGCGTCTCGAGTCGGCCCCTTCACCGACAGCAGGGGTTATGGGCCACCGCGCGAGGGTCCCGTTGGCCAAAAATAACGTGCACTCACCCTTAATCGCTTCGACGCCGTCTTTTCCGATGTACGGTACTCCTGCCGCCTCCGCGCTCCCCGCAGACGCTATGGTGCGCAGAAGGGATAATGGGACGAGGTGCGCCGCTCGTGCAACGAAGGTGACGTCGGGCATGTACCATTTTGGAGAGTCCTTGTTGGTCTTCTGTGGGGAGGTCAGCAGGGTTAGAGGGAGGCGACGATGACTAGTAAGACGTAAGGCACGACTCACCGGGTCGTAATACGGGTGGTCGCTGGTGACGAGCGTCAAAGGTGGCCAGAGAAAGTACAGTGATGCTCACGGGTCCCAAGCGGTGTCTGCACGACTTGGTGAGCTGCGATGCAAAACGTACACTGGAGAAAACACCTACAGTCCGGGTACGCCTCCTTGCTGATCTACAGGATTCATACCGTCAGGATGTGGCGTTCGGATAGGAGCTACGAGCCCACTTCGGCGAAGCCTGCAATGCCTGAAGGGTCAGGATGAGCACGAAAAGTGGCGGGCGGACGCGAAAGTCCACATACCAGGATTCTTGCAATTCGAGTGATAGAAGAGGACCTGTGCTCGTACGTCAAATCAATCCTTTCTCCCCTCAGTCACCAACATAGCCCTACCTTGTCCCCAACCTTCATCTCTCGCAGCAAATTCCTTGCCTCGTAGTTGCGTACGCCTTCCCATGGAGACGTCTTGACCGCCTCGAAGTCGTCTACACTGAACTACTCGATTCCTCAGCGATCCCCCTCTCCTCAAGACATTCATTACTTGTAACACACCTTGACATCCTTCCCCTTCACCACGCGTGAGTCTGGCTCGGCTTTGAGGAGCCAGTACTTCGGGGACATGGTGGACAAGTTCAACGTTGGAAAGGCGCGTTGTTGATGCATGAGCGCATTGAATGAGTCGGCCCGACCTTCCGAGGCCAATATTCGGATTCACCAATCAGGCAGCAGCATTTACGAGGAGGGCTTTCAAGCTGCGCCACCGTCTGCGCTTCCATAGTTGCTGAGACGGGAGTAATGCTCCTCCGTACCTGAAGAGCACACCACTCGTGCGACGAGCAAGACCGCACGTCTGGAAGGCATACACGGCTGCACCCGATGACTT